>JACXSJ010000419.1:157313-252860 GCA_014851325.1 Pentalonia nigronervosa
TCCATCTGGTGACCCTCTAACGTCAGCTGTCCTTATCAAAAAAAAAAAAAAAAAAATCGATATCTACATCTTGCACTTCTCTATATATCGAAATATTACCTACTTGTAGGTGGACTCTCATATGTGATCTTTTTATGAAAATATATTAATATTTATAATATTTGAAAATTACTTAATATTATATTGTAACCAATTTGTTGGCTTGTCGCTAAACTGTATGAATATATACTGTAACTGTACATAATTACAAGTGTGTTAAAATTCGTAACTAACTTATTTTAAAATATCTTTTAAAAAATTATTTTATTATATATTAATTAATAAGTATTAATTAACATTGAACTTTTAGAACAAAATCACATCGTTAAAACAAACAAAATTGTGTTAATTGTATGTGTTTATTTACGTGTAATTATGAAATATTAGTTATTAACTTTGCCACAAATAACAATGTAAACAATAAATTACTACTGTTTATTTTTATTTTTAAATTTTGTGTCAGTCTTTAAAAAATATCCAAGTACAATGGTTAGTCATTCGGTGACAGCATGATTCATTTTATATGGAGAGGTAACAAACAAGTGTCTTCAGGTCTTATGTATAACATTAATTAAAATGTTATAATTTCTTTGCTACAAATTAATCTGTAAATGTTCGTGGTTTTGACGACTTTCATCAAAATTTCATCTTTAATGGCTTATAAAAATAAAATTATGATCACATTGCATTTTCGATATTTTTTAACTGACGTAAAAATAACGCGTACGAGAAATTTGTATTAAATCGATATTGGTTTACATTAGTTTAGATATATACAATCAGTGCCGGATTCAGCACAAGTGCCGCCATAGGCACCGTTAAAATTTGCGCTCCTCCACCCTATATCTCAATTTTTTCCTATCATAAAATATAAAATACATTTATTTTTTATTTCGATACAATAAATTTGCCACTCTTCAAATATTACCGCCCTAGGCCCGGGCCACACGGGCCTAGGCCAAAATCTGGGCCTGTATACAATATAATAATATACTATATAATTTACTTTTTTAATAATTTTTCATAAGTTGTGATCATGTTTTTGGTACATAAAATCCTTAAGTAATAATAAATGTATAAAATGATAAAATATGCGTTATAAGTAAAATATATTATATTCAGTTTTTGCAACCTTTACGGAGATATCGAATTTTTGTACGTATATTACCTAAGACAATTTGGCAGTTTTCCATTTTTTGATTAGATTATAGATGGATTCGATACTCCCTCAACGTGTCTCAGCCCGATTATACGGTACAAGATTGTATTAAATCTCCGGTTCAATCATCGAGTTCAAAAGTTCCTAGACGTTGTTATTGTCATATAAGCAAAATATCGTCAAGAGTGGTCCTGATCGATGATTTTTGATTAACCAATTATAAATAAATTATAATATACGCATAAAATCTTTCAAAAACACTTATCACCGTAATAATTTGTACTATATCCGTTTTCAAATAGATTTACATTTACTGTATCTGAATAATATTATATACTTACAGGTAATTGGAAGAATTGGTATATTTGGTACTCGGAGATTTTTGACTCATTTTTTTTTTTTTTTTTTTTTTTTGAAACCCTAAACAAATATTGTCCTCGTGTTTTTATAATTTACATTTTAACGCTCAAATGTTCAAGCAAAATAAAATATTAAACACATCAACGCGGATAACCGTATAAAAATAAATACTGAAATAAGTTTCAATAACGCTAGATACAAAAAAAAAAAATGAGCTTAAAAAAGTTGTTCCGTGAGAGAGCTGCAAAGATGGGGTGACCTCACAATACCGCATACAAGAGTATTGTACACAATATACGTTTTATAGTTATGGGTAGCGAGTTCATAATATATGCATTCCTTTTTAAAGTAAAAAAGTGTGTTGCACACACACCGTATACGCTCGACGACGTCCGACAACTGTCTCGAGCCCTATTCGATTATAACGCGACATGAATGTGGAACAATATACATAATGATATTAACGTGTATATGATATATAACCCACGACGTGTTTTTTTTACACTACTTTCGTGTGTAGTAATAATAATAATAATCTTATATTCGTCGCATACGCATGTTTGTCCATAAAGTTTTCCGTCTAGACTCGCCGTTACAATATGTATGTATAATAAACACGGTTCGAAAATACATTTGAACAACGATGGTTACATAACACCGTGCCACCAATTTGCGGGTCAATAATTAAGGTTGTACAAATATAAACAGCAGATTTTATTTCTAAAAAATACAATAATTCCGTATTGGGCGCTCATTCGCTGTATATTATTTAATCATAACAAATACATGCGATGTGTGGAGGTGTATACCATGGATCGACAATGGCAAATTGATATCACGACAATAGATTGCGCGACAATTAACAACGTACAACTGTAACATTTTCGAATTGGTTTTATTTTATTTTTACTAAATCATAATTTATGTTGATTAATCGAGTATTTGTGAAATACGACATTATACAGTACATCAGCAGTTCCCAAACTGTGTTTAACGGAGCCATTGGAATTCTGCAATTGTTTCTCAAGGGATCCGTTCGTTTCGCCATAAATATCATGTGAAATATGCTTTATGAACAAAGACAGATACAACGTAATATCAAATATTTCTCGGGGCTCCACGAGAAACGACTGCTTAAAACAAGTATCCGAAGCTGAAAAAGTTTGGGAACCACTGCAATACATAGAAAGTGACAGTCCGGAAAAAAAAACATTTAGTGGTGTGTAAAATAAAAAAAAATAGACAGGATGAATTCATGTCTCTAATAGTGATAATATAGTAAAAAATATACTTCGTTAAAGTTTATTTGTAAAAATTTAATTACATAAATTATTATTATTGAATACTTTCTTACCTAAAGTTTATTTATAAAAATTAAAATTATATATATATATAATTATATTTTAAACCACATAATATTTAAATAAGATAAATATAAATATAATATAATAATATTGTCGCGCTATCAATTGACCACTTTTTAACGAGATTTTTTTTAATCTATTGAGATGGATCCGTGTGAAGGATCGAATTATACAAACTTTTTTTTTTTTAGAAATTTGATCTCAACATTTTTATGAGCTAGGCATATATATTTAATTCGTATTGTACGCTTACATAATATAGAGATTGTTTTCTTAACAAATGATGTATAGCTGTATAATACAATATGACGTTATATATTACATGTAATAATATATTGTTCGGCGTAAAGCCGATCCGCAGGAGTGGTTGGTTTTATCTGATAAGGCTTTTGGCCTTTGCCGGACTAGCAAAACAAACGAAAGAGGTGCACTGCCAATGGAACAAAGAACCGTTTTTAATAGGGGTTATGAGGTTCCGGTCGGGAAACGTATACAATAGACAACTGTACGCACATACGACATGCACAGTGCGGGGAAATTCGTAAATGGACCATTCTTCCGAACAAATATAAGAAAATTCCATCCTGTACACTAAACCAGAATCTCATGTCGACATTCAATTATTATATTTTTAATGATGGGAATGATTTTAACACAGTGACTAAATAATTATGTATAAAGATGTTCAGTCGTGATAAATTTACTCAACGAGTCATTAAAAACTATAACCGTAAAACTCAAAATACAAATTGCATTATTATTATCAATACATATTAATATATTGGACCCAAGCATCGATGATAGATGACAGTTAATACTATCGAGTGTTAAAAAAATTGACATTGGTCACGAACAAATTAGGTTTTATTTTATATGACATGTACCTACCTCGCAAATGCCTTGAATACGTGTACCTTGAATTTTAATATTTATTAAAAGTAACTTTTTGCTTTAGCTAGATAATGAATTTGAAACTTTTGCAGGTAATTTTCCAAGGGTTTTAAGTACAAAAACTTGGTCTTCTAATTTCTTTTACTTGACTGGGAATGTATAAGATTCCGAGCAAAACACTAAAGATGTTTTTTTTTTTTTTTTAAAAAAAAACAGTTGTTGTACATTGGCATGTCTCTATAGGAAATAGAGTTTTTAATTGTTTTTTCCCAATGGCTTTCTTGAAAATCGAGGGAAAAAATAACTACCGAAAAAACACAGGCTTATAATCAACACGCCCTACATTAATTGCTGACCGAGGATCAGGATTTTAAGATTTACCCTTTGAGGAAGTCATTCTTGAATTTATATATTTTATATTTTTTTTTATGAAATAATTGAAAACATAATAGAAAACTAATATTTAAAATAACGTAGAACAATGCAATTTTTAATTAAATACAATTTAATTATCTCGTATTCGTTTAGAAACTTTGAATATTTAATTCAACATTGTAGGTACTATTCTACATTCTACTTGTACATTGTTTTGTTCCATCTAGTATAATAGTGAATACCAATAAAATATTTCAAGAATTATTTACTTAATACTATTGTAAATAATATTATTTAAAAATATAGCTATACAATTTACGATAAAATATATTATGTTGTTGTAATTTCTAAGATTTAAGACATAAACATTGAATAAATCTATGTTATGACTATATTTTTGAAGATACGTCAAAAGTTTTGATTGTCAATTGTTGATAATTGGAATTCCTCGATTTTAAGAAATACTCTTCTACTCTAATCAATCACTAAACAGTTAAATTTTTATCAGAAGTCAGTACTGCCAATCAAAAAGTCCTCAGCAGCTGTTTGGAAACTATAACAGTAAATTGATCATTATTTTGGGATTGGAGGTACCCGTGTTATAGTCCAAATAGAAATTTATAAAGGCAGAAAATTAATATTACGTTATAATACAATTACAAATATTTACCATAAACGTATGCAAATTACTGATTTAACATCCACGAAAATAAATGAAATCAATAATGGAATATATACATTACCCTCTCTTATCTCCCCAACACTCTATTACATTTTATTTAATCGTGTTATGATGATAACGATTGTAAACTATAGCATATGCAACTATATAGCAACTATGATCCATCAGAAAATATAACAGGATTTTCTCACAATTTTTTGTGATTATCTTTAAAAATAAAAATAATATTTTTTCAAAGTAGTGATGAAAATCCTGTGAGTGGAGAAACATTTTATTATTAAAACGAGATATTTCTCTATGTAATTACCTCCATTACCCACGGACAATAAATAACAAAGAAGTTGTCTTTTTATAAAAAAAAAAATATATATATATATATATATATATATGTATGTAAAACACAATAACCTGAAATTTCAGTTTGAATAAAAACTTTTTTTAGAATGCAGATGTTATGACTACGTTACGGTTTAAAATAATTCAAAATACAGATACAACTTTCCTTTACTGAGATAAGTATCAAATAGTTGCGGATTCAGAATATCAATATTTATATTTTTGATCTTTAATATTTTATTGTATTTTTTTATATTTGATAAAATGTTTCAACAATCAAGGTTTTGAGCCTACATTACCTTTAATATTTTATGAGTATATTAGGTATATTAAAAATGAAAATATTGATGTGATACGATACATTTATTTACAGATAAACGATTCAGACAAACATATAAAATATATAGCGCATTTAAAGAGAGATTTTAGATTAAAATTACCGATAAAATGAATATAATAATATTAATAATTAAAATGGGGGGGGGGGGGCAAGTATGTACTACTATATTATGTTGTATAGTAGGTATTAAGCAGGTCACCATAAAGGATGTGTTAAATTTAAAACCAATGATATAAATTATTGCATATGAAAAACGATTCTAAGCGAGAAAGGGTTCGTTACTCTATATTACTAAGCATATTATTATGATATTATTGCTATTAAAGTAATTTCCTTTTATTATTAATAATGCAGTAAGTAAGTTAAATTAGTATTTGTCAATAACATTATATTTTTGTGTTTATAAATTATATTAATATATTGAGTAGGTTACTTAAAAATGACCAAATTTGTTATTTTTCGTCTATCTAATTTTATCTAATTATGTAAGTGTACATATTTTGGAGTATAAATACATGTTATACATATGTATTTATTAATAAAAATTCTAAAAGTAATTTTTTTTTTATTTCTATTAAAGATTTTTATTAAAAATTTTAGACTATTAAAAAAAATGTATTTTTTTTATTTATTTTTGATTTCTGAGAAGATTTTGTTATACTATCAATCAATAATATTCCGTTCCAAGTCATTAATTAGTGTGATAAGAAATTTATCCAACTATAAATATCTTTAAAATCTGCAAAGTATCTAACATAATCGTTTTAATTATTGTTTTCAATAAAATAGTACTCGATTAAGTAATTTTAATATAATATTTCAAAGCTGCTGTAGTGTTGTTGATTTTTAATACTGTATTTGTATCAAATAAAAGTAACACAAATTACTTAAACACCCAATTAGACAAGGCATTTTTTTTTTTTATGTTGGAATTGAGGGACGTCCCCCCTCCTATTATCAGTACCTGACCAAAACCACATCCTCTAAATCATGTCCGACTTTTTATTTTGCTTTGGGTATTTTATTACACACACACATACACACACATATTACATATATATAGAGTATATTATGATATGGCAGCACTACTAAACAAAGATTACGTTGACGGCAAGGAAGGTAAGTCTGGTTACTAAAAATCCCACACGATCGTCTATCCAAGATGCAGCAACATTTGGCGAGGATTTACTTGTCAGTGACGAAGTAGAATAAGTTGACCACATTGCTACACTTTTTTTTCTAAGTACACAACTGAGAAAATTCCAAAGGTCTCTCAGGACAAAAATACTTTAAAAACTGCATTTCGAAAGCCCGGAAAATATTTTCGGAAGCTTTAAAGGTGGTTTAATATAAAGTATTCAGTTTTTTTATAAATTCCCAAGTCTCCATAGTCCCGATAGGCCTGCAAAAAAATTTCAAAGCAACATTAGTTTATTTTTATGAACTGCAATAGTCGAGCCTCTTTTTTAATCATACATACATATGTTTAATTAAATACAAAATAAATTTAAAAAAGAAAAATTAGTACGTACATTTTTGGTAAAGCTACTTATGATTATAAATCTATTTTTAAAATTATTAGTATTTAATCATGTTAATGACCTAATATATTCGGTTATTGCAGTTTATAAAAATAAACTAAAATTGCTTGGACATTTTTTTTCCATTGGGATTTACGTTATCATATACATTATAAATGTGATTGTCATAATCTTAATAGTTCTATTATCATTATATTTTAGCCAGTCTTCAAATTGAGAAAACTTTTTAAGTATAATAAAATCTTTATTTTATGAGTTGACTGAGATATTTGCGAATCAAAATTCTCTGAAGTGAAAAAAAACCATTAATACATTGACTGTGGACTATATACAAATATAAAATGTCGATTGTTGAACAGACTAACAAAAAAAGACATTGGCAGATTATTTTTCATACTATATAACATAATTTTTTACAAATACTAATTTATTATAAATTAAATATTTTTGCGAAAAGAGTCACACAACATTTAATCAGTAAATTATTCTTTTTTATCATATTTTATTCTATAATTTCCGGTAAATGTATATTCTTATTCTTTATTATACTGGTAAAGTTTAATAAATTATTTAATATTTTTCGATTATTTCAGTTTCATTTATTATTGCTTATTGCTTACAGCTATACACAGTACAATATATTTAAACTTTTATAAATTACACAAAAAATAATCGCTAGAAAATGAAAAACTTCATTTTCAAATTCAACAAAAGAAAAAAAAGTCTTAGAAGGTGATGAATTTATCCACGACATAGCAAAATATTTTGCTGTTAAACCATTTGTCATCGTCACTTTTGAATGCTGTAGTACGACCAAAATTAAATTTAACTAAAAACTAAAGAACGAATACAAAATAACTTGAACTGGTGATAAAGTAACATATATGAAATTAGTAATGACCATGAGTCAAAAACTCTGACCCTGTCCAAAGAACAATAATTAGGTAGTAAACAAAATAAAATGATAAATTTAATTTTGTCATTTTTCTTTTTTATTAAACATGAGAATTTGTTTTCATTTCAATGTACTTATGGACTATATTCTATAGTAAATCAATAAGAATTCTAAAGACAGTTTTGCATTTTTCATCAAGTCAAATCTAATAATTAAGATTGATTTTCCTACATTTTCAATTTCATTCATATTTAATCATAAATATAATGTAATTCAATAATTTGTAAATTTGAAATGTTAAAAATCGTCATATTCCAAACATGGTTTTTGCAAAAAATTAAAATTAGTTTTAGAATTTATATTGCTTTACATGGAATAAAAACATGTAAACATTTCTATATTACACGCGTGTTAAACAAATACGACAACCTAATCTAACTCATCTTTTCATTTTGTTTGGTCTATATTATCATTATTATTTTTAAGTCATTTATTAATCTGTCATAACACATACATACTTTTTTGTTAATTCTCTATATAATAATTATAAACACAATAATTGAGTATACAAAACAAACGTAAAATATAACTACGACTGAAACTTCCACGTGATGATATTAGTGTCGAATAAAGTCGCGAGTAACTGTGACTAATTTTGTGAAAAACTGACATTTTCTATTTTGATGCCTTGCACGATTTAACATACCTCATATTTACTAGTGCAAGAAACTATACACGTCTCATTTTACCTGTTGTATTCTGTGTACGAAATTACTGTTATTCTCAGAAAACACAAGAGCTTAACTTAAACGGAATTTGAATTCGTTAGAAAATAGATCTTTTATGTCGACGAAGTGTCAATGTAAAAAAGGCGAGATCTTATAAAATACATACGTTATGTAAAAATGTGATGGTAGTTCATTTACCTGCAGTAGTAATTCACCGAGGGAATAAAGAAATTGCTTGGTGTGTCAATGATCGAAAGTAGTTTTGTGGGAACATAAACTAGAATTTGTAAAGTGTGTGATATTTTAAACGAATCCGTGGTGTAACCCTTACGAGACATGCAACTTCATAATGCAATCTTTTATGTTTCCCACTTCGTAGACATTTTTGGAACTATAGTGTTAAGGATTAAGATGATCTTATCGTATTAGTTGAACAATTAAAATTGGTTACGAATCTGTTGTCCAACAATTTATTTAATTTAGTTTATTTATTTATTTAAATACAAACGGCGTAGACCAATTTACAAAAATGGTATAAGATACAAAATAATATGGAATATAGTACAGTAATGAATAAATTAATATAAGTAAATAATATTAGTCAATAAATAAAATTAACTAAATTCCATACAGAGCACGGGCATATTAATATTAGAAGTGATTAACGGGCATATATTAACAGGAATAGCAATATTCACATATTGTAAATAACCCCGCTGTCTAATCAAACTGATATCAAATTACAAATTTCTGTTTACACATTGCTTATAATTTAACACAAAAAAATTGCTAATAATATAGATTAGATAATTTTACTATAGTATTCTTGAGAAAAATATGTTATTTCTCTAGTCACTGAAATTAATATTTGTGCAATAATTTGCACGGGATGCAATAATAATTGTTATAGTGCATCTTTTCAGTTCATAAATTAAGTTTTTTAAGCAATTTCCAAACAAACGATCTTGTCTTAAAATAGTAGATAAATTACATACTCGGAAGAGAACGCATATCGGAATATTAACTACATTTTTCTTTTGTAATTATACGTAATTCATTAACGATTAAAAATATATTTGTCATGATGTTTAATTCGATAATTGCATTATTTAAGTTTTCTACTTCATCAATTATTTTACTAGCAAATACTGTAAATAATTATAATTATAAAGATGTTCCAGTGACAACTGATATTAAAAAAAAATAGGATTAGCAATCGCAACAAAATCCTAGTAGTATAGGATATTGACGGTAAAAATATTTTAAAAATATATTATAAATTACAACGACTTCATAAAGTCGTTTATAAAATAAAAATTAAAGATTTTATGTCACTCAGCAAAAATTTAATAATTTTTCTTCGCAATTCAGAATTTCAATTAACTTTTTGATTTTTTGAAGAATAGTTTAAAAAAAGAGAAGTTTTCAAAATAATTAATGATTTAACAAAGTTATCGGTCATAAATTATATTACAGAAAGATGTGTCAAATTAATACACGAGACAAATTAATGGTATATTAATGAAAAAAAAAAATTTAAATACTATTTTTATTACGAGTTGTCAAGGATTATAAAACAAATTATCTAAATAGCAGCAAAGAAGGTATCAATCGATTAATAAAATATAATTTATCGTCTCCATTTATTTTGATTATTTATTTTTTTTTTATTAAAATATCTATCTAGTAACATAGAACAATATTATTATTATTATTATTATTATTATTTATATATTTATTATTAAAATAGTATATTGAATATATTATGTAAATGAATTTAAATTAAAACTGAAATTACTTTTTTTATAAAGTAATGTCTAAATTTAAATAGGTAGTTAATAATTTTCAAATTATTTTTTGTATATATGTGATACGAAATTAGTATTTTAAATATTATACTATCTAGGATAGGTAAGTAATAACAACATTTATTTCACACAAAATACTATATGACATAATATTATTCAACATTTTCATTAATCTTATTTAAATAGAAAAAAAGCTATTTTAATGTTCTTCCGTGTCAATGTTAGCATTGTAAAATATTAATGTTTAACAAATTTGAAACATTCAAAATAATTTATGTACTATATAATATTAATTTTATTTTTAAGCCTGTTGTATAATTTCTTTTTTACAAATAGTATTTAAAAAAGTAGGAATTGAAATTTAACATTTAATATTTTAAATTGATTTGCCTACATTTGAATTATTACGCTTTTTTAAAATTATTATAAAAGTAGAAAAGTTAAATTTATGAGTAAATGCAATTTAAATAGAGAACAACCAGCAAATTATACATAAATTATGTAAATATTTTTTTTTCAAATTGAAAAGCAACAGTATGATCATATTATATACTCTTTAAATGAGTAGCTTATAAATATATTAAAATATAAAATTAAAACGGAACAATTGATTTGATATTATTAACATATAATAATTTATTAAAAATAATTACGAATATTGTAAAATAGCTTTATGCTAAATGTGTATAATTTCATGTCATATCAATTTTAAAATAATTTGAATTGCGGTAAAAGTAAAATTAATTAAATCATTTATATTATCATTGAATAAATTTAAATAGATCAATATAATAAAGTATGATTTGTTTTTGGCTAATAAATACATATGCCAGTAATGTTTGTTTTTTGATAATATCAATTATTTTCTTTATAATAATAATTAAAATCATAAAATATCAAAAGACATAGATTATAAGTATTTAATAAGATTTAATGAATATTAAAAGTGAAAACTATGTGCAGATACATGCTTAGTTGATAATTAACTGGTTAAAAATACAATTTTATCCGTTGAAATTATATTAAACAATTAATTAAATATATACAATAATTATAAATTTACCTATACAATTTGGCAAGAGCTTAAACGAGTACAACATTTCAATATTCATAACAAACATTTTAATGAATAATAACAAACATTAGTGACATATTTTAAATTCTGATGGATGTAATGATTTTACAATGTTGTGTGTTTTTTTCTTTTGTGTCTGTTATCACGATTTAGTGTAGTGAAATTGTTCTGATTTTCTTCATTAACATCTTTTTTAATAGGAAAGTAAATCTAGCTGGTAATTTGAAAGGTTAAATGTAAAAAATTCTAATTTTTTTCAAACGCGCAGGGAAAAACAGGAATTTTTTTGCAAAGCAAATTTTTAAAAAAAATATTTATATTTTTGTTGTAACAAAGAAATAATGACCGTAAATATATGACATTTTTACCTAATGTTTATATAAGTATTTTCTATACATCATACAATTTTCAAAGTATTTTAAATTTTATTGAGTTATTTATAAGCATAATAAGTTTTCAGGTTATTATTTATTTTTTTTATTATTGCCGATAAAATTTTTTTCAGTTGACCAAAAAACTTGAAAATATAATACAATGTTCTTCAAAATTTATTGTAGGTGAAAATTAAAAAAAAAAGTTTAGCATAAGTAACTAATTGCTTTTTATAAGCATATAAATTTAAAATTTCAATAAAATCTAAAATCTAAAAATTCAACACAAAGATCAATATAATTTTTCTAATTTTTATGATGGTTTGAAATTAGACATTGGAGATTTCCTCTTTTTCTCCGGCAACGATTTTATTATTTTAATGTAAATCAAAAAGGAATAACCGAAGATATTTAAAAATTTCACTAAATATTTAAATTATCATTTTCTATGCGAAAAATAAAAATTTAAAAATATTTTGACACTTTTTCGAACTAATAATATTAGGCCTAAGAAATTTTCGATTTTTTTAAATTTTTTTATTTAAATATCGATAAAAAAATTTCATTGGTTAAAATTCCTTGAAAATTTAATACAAAATTCCACATAAATTGTTAAAAAAGCAGATTAAAAATAATAAAAATATATAGCCACAATTTTTTTTTATAAGTATTTAAACTTAAAATTTTGATCAAAACTCATCATCGAGTATTTGCAAATTGTTTTGTATTTAAAAAAAATATAAAATATTCAGTTGTTATAGCTAAGAATTGAAAATAAAAATCAAGGTTTTTCATAAATATTTAATAGTATGAGCAAAAAATCAAAAAAATATACAAAATAAATAATTTTTTATAGACATTTTAAGTTTCAATTTAGATGAAATTAGATACCTATTTACGATGTTATTTATTTCGTTATAATATTAAAATTTTTTTCGTGGGTACTTGAAACTTTTAAAGTATATTATTATATTTTATACGCTCAATTAAATTTTCTAATGCGATATTTTCTGTAAAAAAAAAATCAACTTTCTGTGTTATTAATAGTAAAATTAATTCTTTTAATAACAATAATATCGTAAAATATATTTAGTTAAGTATACTAACAGACCATCTTTGCTCAAAATCGTTTTTTGTATACAATGGTTTTATATCATTGAATTCAAATTTAATAACTTCATAACACTGACTCCACTCGACATAGACTATACAGAAGAGCAGTACCAACTTGTCGACCATTTTTTGTTTTAATTTCCAATAAATTGTTATGGTTTAATGTAGCAGTTTTTAGAATCTAAAAAACGTCAAATTTTCAAATATACATAATTATTGAAGAACATTACGAATTGTAACTTTTCTCATAATCTATATAAAAATAATAATACTATGCAATTTATATTCTGTATGTTGTTCTTATTGTTATACTGGTCACAAGCTATTTAATAGTGAATGATAAGCTTGCTTTGGTTCTCCATCTATATTTGCAGTGTATTTTCATTGATTAATTTCGTTAGGTTAGGTACGTAGGGAACGCAAAGAAATTATTTTCTAGAAAATATTTCATAATTATTAGAATCCTATTCTGTAAAGTATCTCTACAGTTTGATTTATCTTATTTCCTATGAGCGTATTAATTGATCGAGTTACTGATTTGATTTAGAATAATATAATATTAAGTTGTTTTACACTAGGAATTTGAATATTTATTTTTTTAAGTTAATTTATATAATTTTTGATTTTAAGTATTTATCTATCGAATTTTTATTGATATACGTTATTAAATACGTTGAAAAAACGGTTTAGACAATAAACATATTAGAGTATGGTTCTAGACAAGATACATAATATTATACTTAATGTGAGAGGTATCTCAAAGTTATAACTCTTTAAAATTAAAATAACACCTACCTCCCATACAAAACATATTTCGGCATAATATAAAAATAAATTCTCAACGTTTAAATAATATGTTTTGTTGTACCTACAATGTACATGTTAGCGTGAAAAAAATAAAAAATTATGTTTTTAATAGTATTGTATATAATATGATTTTTATATTGTATCAAAAAAACTGAATTCGTATTTTATACTATCTTTGTATAGTTTTTGACTGACAAAAATAAATGAACATTATTACTAATGTAAAGCGAATGAAATTTTATCCAGTGCATATTATTTGTTTAGAGCTTATATTTATTTTATTAACTCTGTTTTAATAGTTTGAGTATTGTTATGTTTTATAAGTGTGAATACGATAAATATATTATTATATTTGTATAAACATTTTCACATGTATTAAGAACATTTTGTTATTATAATTTTGCTATTCTCTCATACCAAACTATGGTGTATAAAATTTAATTATAATTCAGGATACACACCAAGTTTAAACAAAGATAAAATAAACATATACAAATCATAATAATTTCGTTATAGTGGATACCAATAATTGAATTTGTGTAATTAATTATATTTTAAAACCATGAAATCCTGAAATTATTAGAATGATCAATCCTGCGGATTTTACTGATTGAAAGTCCAAAAATAAATTAATCACTTAGTAAAAAACGATATCGACATGTTTCCAATTTAGAGATTTAATTTTGAGCATAATATTCTAGTCTATAATTTATTTTATAATTTATCAATGTTATTTGATTCTAGAACGGCAAGATGGCGAAAATCAGCGATGTTGAAAAATACCATTAGACTAAGGTACATTTTCACATTTTAATAGATTATCATAAACATAATTTTTGGTATATCCAGTGCATTTTACATAAGAATAAAATAGATTAAAAATATTTTTTTTATAACAAGTATATTATAAAATTATCTCTAACCATACTATAAAAAAAAAATAAAATAAAATAAAAAAAAATATACGTAAACAATGTACGTAGGTTTATGTACTAGCAAGGTAGGTAGATATACCGTATAAATAATAAATGTTTTATATTTTTATTACGGTATTTTAGTCGGTTATCTAAAAACACATATTAACGAGCATATACATTATAACTACATTCATAAATCCTTAAAATAACCCAATTTTTCTGTACGGTCAATTAATCATATTCTTTTTACGAATAAAAAAAAAACACCTACACATAAAACTAATTAGTTCCTCAAAAAATATGTTGATTTTTGTTATTTTAATTGCTATAGCTCTCTTGTGTACTACTTAAATATTGCTATTGATTTATTTCACTGGAGTAATATTTAAATTATTATTTAAGAGGACATCAAACCAGTAAGTATTGTTTTCTTCTTACAAATGTACAACATGGAAAATTTTTTGTTCAGAAGTTCTAATTGTGTGTTCTTAACTCTGATATTAAAGTGAATTGACTTGTTATGAAACATAAATGATGAAAATACATTATATGTTAATTAAACAAGTTATGAGCATTTTTGAATTTTAATATTTTAATTTGTTTCAAAAAATAAAATATCGTAAGAAAACTAACCGGAGAACAAGTATGTTATCAAAGTTTGATAACAGATTAATGCACTCTAATATTTAAGCTAACAATACAAAATTGTAGATGCTAAACGTACATTTTGGCATGTTATAAGTTAGTAAGATGGAGAAAACAAGTGCGTACGATGTTTTTTTAAATATAAATATAAATACATGTGGTCCCTGTTGATAAGTCACTGAACTTGTATGAACGAATATCATTGAAATAAACAAATCATAAATAATTATTAAAATATTATCTATATAATTTTATGTCTCATTGCCATGGAAGAAATAATGCATAAATAAAATAAAACATTAATGAATTAGCCCACATATATAATTAAATAAAATTTAATTGTTATTGTATGTTTGATAACATTTTGTAAATTACTGAACGTATACAACAATAAATTCAAGTATATAATAATATATACTCGTACTTTGTAATATCAAAGTTAGAGGAGTTAAATAATATAAATGTGTAAAAAGTTATGACGTGTCTAACTGAGTACGTGCTTAAATATTTTACCAAAATAGATTTTAATGCAAGCTGAAAGGATAAAAAAAAGCTTAAAGGAGACGACGTGAATCGTTTGTTGTATACTAGTGCATTATTAAGCATAATTCGAGTGTAGAATCGAATGCGTGCAAATTAGCACTACACGGTAAATTTTATATAACCGAATGACCGAATGTTCATAATAAACAGAGGAAAACTTTAGTTGTTTGTCTATACTGTTTTTGTTATGGAAAACCATAACCATGATATTATAGTATATGTTTTTACGTTTTAAACAATGAATATGTTGATTTTTTATTTTTTATTTTCAATGTATAATATTATAGAAGTTCCTATAAGTAGTATCAAAAAAATAAAAACGCCCACCACTAAAAAAAATCATTTCGCATTTTTGTATACAAATAATTTAGTTCTAAAAATATACTGAATAATTCAAACAATGTTCGATGACTTGTAGGTTTGTGTAAAACACTTTTGTTATAAAAATAGTTTTTTTATTATTTTTTTTTATATTAAGTTTCTATAATATTTTTCAATTATTTTTAAAATACCGTTAATATTAGATTGTAAAACTTTGTATAAATTGGGTGTACCTATTAAGAAGAAAGTTGTTTTCAAAAAAAAAAAAAAAAAAATGTGATTAAATTTTATTTTTATAAAACGTGTTCGACCATCATGGCTTAGCTTTTTTATTTTATTTTTATAAATCGAGTGGCGGGACTCACTCAGTGGGATTACCTATGAAACGACTTCCTTCTATAAGGATTTAGGTTTTAACAGGACAGAGTCCATTTGTTAAATTTTATCGAATGATCAAATTACATTTTTAGGAAATTGTATATCTCATTGACTAGACCAGATGTACGATGTAGGTACCCGTAGTTTTGTAGGAAAACATGCACTAGTTTTAAGACGACGTTTAAGCTTGTGTCATTTGTGGCGTATACGTATAGAAGCACTAGAGAGAGCTTTTAACTCCCCGTCAGCTGGTGTGAAATGATGTCAGTGGCCCCCATCTGTTAGATATTGCCATTTCAGGTAGGTACATTAATAATAGTTATTAACATTAAGTCGTATCCGAGAGCAAGTAGAAATATTATGTAAGCATTATCATAATACTAAACATTTCGCTGTGGCAACGTCAAAACGTGAAACGGCTTTTTACTCTTTTAGCAATACAAATTGTATACGATCTCCCATTTATATTAATACGACTACTTATTTTAAGTATCATGCCTACATTTTTTAGTGAATGTAAGTAAACATTAGTGCTTGTAGTGTAAAATAATTAACGGAAAATGCCCTCACATGTCAGCAATTTGTGCTCGAATAGATTATATGTCTTTTCAGATTTATTTCGCACAACTATAGACAGTATTGTGCATAGATAACTTTAAAATTATCTAGAAAATACAACAGATAATGAATTTAAATTAAATTTGGATAAGATAACAGATAAATAAAAATAAATTATTCAAATAACAGATAAAAAACCTCATTTTTATATAGATAAAAAAGAGCTAAATTTATAGTTTTCAGATTTTTAAAACTCTACAATCAAATTACAATATTTACAAATATTTATAAACTTAAAGCTTATTATATTATTATAAAATAAGTATACAATATAGATTAAATTAATAAATTTTAATCAAAAAAAAAAGAATATCTGGCATTTAATTTTATTGTTGGACGAATTATAGACACAATTTATTGTAATAAAATCATAATAATCATAAAATCAAACGAAATCAATAAAACCTTTATCCTATATAAGATAGGGAGATAATGTGTATTTATTTGATGTATATAAACATTTTTATCTAGAAAATGCACAACACTGACTATTGGTGTGATTACAAAAAAAAAAAAAAAAATAAGGGTAGGCATCGAATCCACTTAAAGGACATATTATTATTATACAAAACCTTGTATTTCGATCATTTACCACCGACCAGGAAAGTAATCAGTACGATTTTTAAGTGCATCTACGGATCGGTGATGTGTTGCTATTAGTGCGCAATTAAAAAAAAAACAAGATTAGGTGTAAATTCAACGGTAATACGTATTATATCGACGTCAACAGAAAAAGTCCAAACACCGCCGAGACTATGATAATCGACGTCGCGGGGCGAGCCCATCTGTTAATGCGTGTCCTACGTCCGTGCACATTAATTATCGTTAAACCGTTGTCGAGGACGGGTCGTTTAAAATATTTATGAATACACCGAACGAGAATGCAGGATGAACATGACGAGTATGACTAGAACAGAAATAACTTCCCCGAGACAAAAGTCGAAATTTCAAGGAAATTTGTCCGAACGCAACAACGACGACGGAGTCTTTGAGGTCGTATACATTATTATATTATAACAAATAAATAACTCTAAAACGGATGATAAGGCTTTGCGCGGAATAAAAAACCGCTATTTTCGACATTTGTTTTCACGACATTGATGGCTGTGAAGAAATTATATTATTTTCGTACTTCTGTAACACTATCGACTACCATAACTACGGTTGCAGGTGAGATAACGAATATTTATCATTCATCGTCTTCATGCGATGAACAAAAGGATTATCTCTACAATTCTACATGATATTATTTGATGTGTGTTTTTGATTGTTATTTTAAAAAATATGAGATTTTAATATTTGTGTTATTGTATCAACGCGGTAAGTTTTTAAATTCAAAATATAATATAATTTATTATTATTTAGATTATTAGGTGACATGTAAAAAATTATTAAAACGCCATGCAACGACAAAAATTATGCATTTAGAAAATTAAATAAATCAATTAGCTATTGGTATCATAATTATTTTCTAGATATTCTTATTAGATATAATTTATAGATCAGTGCTTTTCACTTTTTTTTTTACGACGATACCATAATTTAGAACCATAAAAATGACGAAACAATCAAGACAATTAATGAATTTTTGAAAAAGTAACTATTGTAAACCTCTGTAAATTATTATATTAACATGTTACCATTTTATAATAAAATAAATAAATCATTTTTTTTTGGCAACACATATCATGATAATACGTAGCACACTGTCTAGTATGTCGCGACAACCCGCAGTTACAGCCATTATAATATAAATAATAGCAATATACTTGATGGTACACAAGCCGTTTGGTTTGTTATAAATTTGATTATTAATAGTTTTGACTTTTTTCCATTTGTGTTTCTAATTTTTTTTTCTTTAGATCCTTTTATGGGTATAATATTTTTTCCAAGTATTTATTTTTAGTTTTGTTAACTGAGATAGAATATTCGATATTCTAGTATTCTAGGTATGAATCTACAAAAATGAACTCGGTCGTCTCTTATTATTACAATTCAATCGTGAAAAATTGAATTAAAAGTTGTATTGGCAATAGCAACAACTTTTTTACAAATCTTAGTGTCTTACATAACATTTTGTAACACATGCGAACATTCATAATATTTTTTTAACACGACAGCGTGGAAAATATTTAAAAATACTGCAGACTACAAAAGGTTTTGAAACGTCTAAGAATTTTAGCAGAAAAACATTCGTAAATCGTAATCATGACTTTTCCAACAAATTTTGTGAAATGTATAAAAACAAAAACACGTTAAACTGAAGCAGTGTTGCAAATGTCAAGTATTAATTTCTCCTATGAAATAATTGCATGGGTAGAGTAATATTATAAATTTATAATGTATTATAATGTATAATGTAAATAATCTCTGTCGAGACTTTTTGTTTGTTTCTGAATACAAAAATGAATTATTATAACAAATGGGTTTAAGCGAGGTATATTATATGATATAGTTTTGGACCTTAATGTTCGAAAATTTACTAAATGTGTACACTGATTTCATTTTTTTTTTCCGTTAAATGTTTCAACGAATCAACAAATAAAATACAGACACAATGTACACAACTATTTTGAAATAACCATATTTCACAAACAATTTTTGTTTTCTTTTGTTTTGAAACGAACGTGAGTATGATACTTCATTAAACACCCGAAAAAATAACGAATTCGTGACGATATTTTTAAATTAGATTTTTTTTTTCGGAGTTTGTCTCAAATAATTGGATTTTTCCCTTTAAATGATAGTTTTTTCCTACTTCGTCAAACAATACGTGCTTGAATTTATGAATCGTTTATGAAATAAAAAGTATTGGATCTTACTCTTGTCATAAATCATATATGAATGACCACGATACAATTGGCCTATTTGCGGGATAATGATTTTATTCATTAATTGAATAGATTCGAGTATCTATATCGTAGATTTAATTTCTTAAAGTTAGTGAATACATCATTATAAAGATGACTGGGAAAATGGGAATTCATTTTAAATATATTTATCTGAAAAACATTTTACATTTTTTGTTTTATATTTTGTATTTAAATTAATATTCTGTTAGTAGTTTGTATTATTCGTTTTAATACATCTTTATTTAAAAAAAAAATAATATACATGTAAAATACATCAAATATAAGTAGGTATTTTGTAAGATTTCCTGTATAGTATGAATTTTTTCTAATAAATAATTTATCATAAAAATTGGATTTCCAATTGAAATGAGTAGTGAATCATTTTTAAGTATTGACAATTGTAACACCAAATCATTTTTTTTATATAAATATATTATATTTTGTTATTATATATTTTAAATTAACCATTTTGTGTTTTAAATAAATTTAAATATATACATATAGAATGATTCATCAAGCGTGCTAACCTCATTTTTTTTTGAATTTTGAGATAAAGCTAAAGACTATATTATTTTCAAATTCTTATAATTTTTTGTACTTATTAAGTAGTGTCTTCTGCTGATATAAACTTCTGATTCATTTAAAATCCCCCTTTTTTTACTCTAAATTATGCAGTGGTTTATTTTTTTAAAATGTTTGAAGTACTTTAATTAAAATTCAAACTAGTAGCTTCTCAGTTATTAAAATATTTGTATTATGGAATTTAAGCCCTTAAATATAGAGTTAAAAAGGTATAAAATAAATATAATATTAGACCTTGTGTATATTATACTTGGACCATTTTTACAAATTATAAATTTTGATGGAATAATAATAATTATTAACACGTTCAATTCAACATAGGCCTCAAACTTTCTAAACTCAATACTATGGACCCCTAATTTTTAATACACCGCTAGAAACAAAGTTAAATAACTCAAAAATCTCTCTTTGAAATTATGATTTTGATGTTATGTCAATATTACAGAAAAATGATCTGCTATATAATTAATATTATATCATTATTAATTACATATACATTACACAATAAAGGAGGGCAACCGTTCTCATATGAAAAAAAGAAGTTTGTATTTCACAAGTACTCCTTAAGCTGTATAAAAAAAATCTCAAAAACTTAAAAATTTGGTTTTTACGTATATTTTATAATTAGAATAAATTCACTAATATATGAAAAATTAGTAACAAAATTGGTAAGCATGCTTGATATGTCATCTGTATACATATATTTATTTTTTCAATACTACTTTGTATGTATTTCACATTTTCCATTTAAAACAGATTGTGTAACCATTTTTTCCAACCCTAAATGTATGATTAAATATTACTCCATAAGATGTATTTTGTTATTGGTTGGAATATTTACCAGAATTGGTATAAACAAAAAAATTAATCTTGTATTTTAAAAAACCAATTATGTAGTATATGCAGATTTTATTTTAATATTTTTTAAATTTTATTTCTTGAATAATATTTTCCATTTGTATATTGTTTTAATATAATAATATATAATATAAATAGTTAATTCCTTTGTATATGATATATGGACTTTTTAAAATGAAAAAAACTACAGTGCCTCTTCACAAGAAAATTCCTAGAAGCTTGCATTAAAATTTAATATTTACCTATTTGACGATTTATTTTGATGAATTTTATAAAAATTCTTACCTGAAAAAAAAAACAAAAAAATAAATCATTAACATTGTGTTAATATTTTAATTTTTACTAATTTTATATACAACAATATAAAGCTTATAAATATTATGAAATAATGTGCAAAAAATAAATGACTATTTTTTTCAAAACCTTTTTACTATAATAATATCTGTGTAATACATAATATAATAATTAGTAAATGTGTATTTTTATTACCTGGATCATAAGAATATTTTAGCTGTATGTATAATGTATATTGTATATTGTATTTGTAATTATATAAATAACTACCGACTTTTTTAAAAACATACGAGAACCTTCTCCCATCTTTAGATTTGACTAATTAATTCTAAATGCGTCTCATAAATTTACACTTAAAGGCAACGTGCTATGACACATTTACATAAATATTATTACCATCGCATATTATATTTATTTGCATGTTATAAAACGACCTTCAAGTATAAAGTTATTCAATTGTAGCTTGCAAAAATAAATCAATTCAAAAAAAAAAAAAAAAAAACTATACAAGTATATAGTTTCACATTTGTATAATAGAACTTGATTTGAAATTATATTAATACTAAAATTATTACTTCGAAGTTTTTAAAGGAGCTAGGTGCAATAATATAAACATAAAACCATCTGTAGTTTTATAAATCCATCACCATAAAATACACTTAATAAAACAACTAGTTTAAACAATAAAAATATAACTTTTATTTTTGTTTCTCAAAATGAACTACTGAATTTAGTAGATACATATTATGCCTAGCTACATGAAAAAAATGTAATTATTTCATAGTTCGTTAAAATTAAATGAACCAATCATAGTACCATTGACTTATTATTGATTCATTAAAATGTTTTATTATTATTTAAGCATCAATTTAGTATAGTATACTTTTATTTATTTGTTGAAAATGATTTATACTATCGAACGCTGTAACTAACAATTATAATACCATTTTTTCTGAATAAATTATTTAATGAAAAAAAGTTTCATTTTACTGGAAATCTTTTAAAATTAATACAAAAAAATATATAATAGTATTTAATAATATTTATGTCTTTGGTAATCAATATTAAGTGTCTTCGTGGTATTCTTCTATTTTTTTTTTTTTTTTTTTTACCTTCATGGTTAATATTCTTCTTTAACAACTACGTGATATGTGTATGACTTTCCCCCATGGGTATAAAAAAAAAAACCTAAGTCGTTATATCTACATAGAGAGGGTATAAAAAGTTTCGGAATTGATCGCTCAAAAAAAAAAAAAAAAATTGGTTATGGGTTGAAACATTCTCTCGTCACTGTCGTCCTGTATGTCTCTGCATAGTGTACCAATCACGAATTTTTCGACTATTTTATTTTGAAAAACTAATTATATTTTTCTACCATATTATTTTAATGTTTGAACGAGATGTAATGTGTTTGATTACAGGCGTATTTTTATTTCAGTGCTTAGTTGTTACATATATTAAGTACATGCAAAATGATACATTCTATATATTTTTCACAGTGAATTAACAAACGATAAAAATACTATCGATGATAATTTATTATTAATAAAAATAAAAAATATCATCAGGATACTGATTTGGAGAATATATTAGTTCATATACAAGCTTAAATTCTGGAATGTTCTGAAATACAAGTAAAAATTATTGTTGTGTTAATTTAAACTCTATTTTAATACTCAAAATGTTAGTTCCTACTCAAAATTAGACAAATTTCCTTCCTACTTTATAAAGGTTTAGCAAATCAGGGCTCAGAGTTTAAAATATGTTTGTTTTAAGTATTTGGTTATACCTGTGAAAAATTACAAATATAATCAATATAAAATATAAATGTGTAATATATATATATATATATATATATATATATATATATATATATATATATGTAATATTATGTAATATAGGTATGAACACATAAGTTATGTTATTCAATTACTACACGCATGTGTGGTTTTTTTTTTTACCAACTACGTCATTTGTAGAAATTTACAATTTTCTGCTTTTCATTTTATTGAAATTGCATTTGATTTATATAAATAATAGGAATACATTGATAGTAAACTAGTTTTTAACATGCATTGTAACCGAAAATTATAGGTAAAACTGTGAGCACGTTTTATATCAATGTTAATAAACTTCAACTAAATATAAACTCATGAGAACATATTTTTTAATAATTTCTTAAATGTTTAATGGAAATAGTAGAGTATGCAGGCAACATAAATAAAATCGTAGTTATATGATAATTTAGTATTTTTGGTAATTTCCCCATTAGAGGGTTTCTCTACTCAAAAATTCTATATAATATTGTAATTCCATGTTATCTGGTATGCATTATAGTTATATTATATAATAATATTTAATAAATATCGTTTCATTAAATTCAAAAAAGTTATAAAATCTTTTAGCAAATTTATTTATTCAAAACGCTGAGAAATAGGTAAACCTAATTTTTTCAACACGTCATATACATTATTATAATATTATACTGTGTTCATATATACATTTAAAAACAATATCGTATCATATTTTAATTATTTTAATTTTATCTTGTACATTTATTATCACAAAAAAAAGTATTAATAACTTATCCACTTCAAAACTTAAATGAAAAAATGTTCATTTATTCAAGTGTTTAGAAATAAAAAATAATAATCATCATAGCATAATATAATTAGTAGTACACTGCACGGTGTATTAATTAAAGACAGATACACGAGTAACTTATTAAAAAAAAAAAAAAAAAAATGTTTACTGAGTACTTACAATTGAGTAACATTTTATTTTATATAATCATATTACATTTGTTTTTGATTAGTTTCAATCATGTCCATTAAACCCGAGGGGCTTTAAAGAACAACATTTTCAAAAATATAGCAGCAATATAATTTACTGTGTCAGATTATTTTGTTGGATTGGGTTTTTGTATGTGCCTGACGTTTGTTTAACCCTACGAAAGAAGCAGACATTTAGCTTAAAAATACAACGTTTTTTTATCATGTCATAATATAATAGATGAATAAATATGTTTATGAATTTTTAATTTACAATATTAAGTTAGGGTTATAGGTGCTTATAATAAATTAAAATAGATACGGAACATCAGTAAAAAAATTCCACTTTGAATAGTCTTTATATATTGATTTAAGGTTCTTAAATATAAATATATATGAATCATTATTTATTTAGATTTTATTTTAGTGTGTCTATGACTGTAAAATTCTTAATACTATCTCAAAAGTACATTATATTTCAATTCAATATCTCGTCTTATATTTGAATATACCTACATTATAATATTCCATTGTTAGATTTATAGTTTTAAACTTAAGGAGTTAAATATATGTTAAGTATATTTACAATTACATATATTTTTCAATTTAGAAAACTATTGAATATGTAAAATTGTTGTTAAATTTCTTAAAATGTATGCCGTTTATACGAAGCTCACATTTCTGTATTAATAGTGGATGAACCATAATTTTACTACATTTTTAACACGTTTTTTGAGTGTTAAAAACTTAAAAATTAAATTAAAATCAGTGCCAATGTGGATTATAACATTTGAAACAATATTATATTAATTGAATAGGGTAGACATTTTTAAAATTTTTATAAATAATATTACAATACAATATTGTTTTAAAAAATAACGCATTGACGATCTGCAACCAAGTAATTATAAACTCGAAAATTATCATGTAGTTTATTAATTTTACTAATTTCGTAGAAACTAATCAGTTTTATATGAAAGAATAAGACCCAGGACCAACACTATGTGTACCTATATCATATATATATATATATATATATATATATCTTCATCACTCATACGTATAATAACTAAATTTAAATTTTATGATGAAACTATATTTTAAAAATAAAATATTGTTGTTTTAATTTGTTCAATGTTTATCAAAAATACACGAGTACATACGCGGTTTTCAAACTGAATTATTTTCCGAATCATACGAAAATCTAATTACATGTTTTAATCAAATTATAATGTAATAGCGCCTATTATCCGTTAATTAAAACATACTCATTATCAATTATGTATATGTAATTTTTAAAATAAACAAAAGTAGAAAATTAGTAAATGATTAAAAATTTAAAAAAAATATAATTGCTCCTTATCAAGAGATTAATATTATGATAATTAATGTCGTTTAGTACGGATACAATTCAACCAATCTTCTATGGATGTAGTTTGATGCTTAACTCGGTTATCCATATCGTCGAACAGAAGAAATATTTGAACTATCAATAAGTTTTCTCGTAAATCACTATTGAGCGGAGTTAATGTTTGAACGCAAAACATTGTTTAAACCATTAACAAACAATCCATGAGGTAATATAGTTAGTAGCAATGCCATGTTTGAAAACTGTAAATAATAAAATAACGACAAATGTGTTATTTAATGGCATGTTAAACAGAACAGAAATTAGTGTGGAATATTGAACGTTTTATTTTTCTGAATTTACAAGTTGTTTTAGAAAATAATATATTATTGTATAATGTTATTTTTAGTTTTGTAACAACATGATGTGAATGGTAAAATAGTATTTGCCTATCTGAATTCTCATCACTGAAACATATTATAATATACATACGGAAATATAATAAATATTAAATACGGTATGAAAGGTTAAGATTTAAAATTGAGGCGGCGGTTGGAATTCAAAAGTAGTTTTTGAATTTTAAAACAGTACTAAGAGAGAAAACGAATCAAGCATAAAGCAAATATAGACTTCAAACGGTACTTAAGAAAACTTCTAACATTTTATGAAATATATAAATATTATCAAAAAAATATAAAATGGTTAGTTTAAAAATACTTTAATAAAATATTGTATCATCGAGTCCTTAAAAATATGTCTGGTTATATTTTAAAACAGGTAATGTAATTATAGTAAAATAACAATCATTTTTTTCTAATAGGGGAAATGTAAAAATAAACTTAAATATTAAAGTGAAGACACTGTTACGTGCCAGCAGTGTAAGCAATTTTCAATATTGATGTTGAAATAAAAATGCTTGTATTTTGTAAAATTTGTTTTCATTCTAAGTTTGAAATATATTATTCTACAATAGTTAAAAAAAAAATGAAGGTACGTATATTCTAAGGCGTACTTAGGGGGGCTCAAAGGGCAATTGTCCCGGGTGCCAAATTTCGAGTCTTGTATATAAGAGTACTGGTGATTCAAGTTCAAAGTACCTAATACCAATGATGCTTTTTTATTTTTACTGTACACATCTAACGTCAATCATTTTACAATATAATATGTATTAATAAAATGTTCGTGAAAATAAAACAAAACATATAAAGTGAGTTTCAAAAACAAAATATTGTCCGCATACTAGTCGCGCCTTAAATATCAATGCGCAAAAAGGTCCAATCTGAATACCGATCCTGGTTTTCGTAAGTATATTGTAACCGAATCACAAACCGACTACTTTGAGTTACATCTAAATTATTGTGACTCAATTAATATTTACCATTTCAAGATGTGCCCATCATACATTCGTACCTATAATATTATCGTGACAATTTAATAATAACGACAGTCGACAATAATAAATATATAAGTTTATAACGTTGTATTATATTAATATTTTATTGTTCATAGTTTGTAATTTTCATAAGTTATGTCTATCAAATAACATATTATAATATTATCATTGGCTGTTTAATAATGACAACGATGATTCAACAAATTCAAATTAAAATTTAAAAAAAGCTTTTACCGGTACCATAGTATGAATTAAAAAAATCAAATGGGATAAAAATTCAAAACAAACACGACAAAAAAAACATTTTTAACCTATAGTAGTTATAATGTTACAGGTAGTCTGTGTAAAAAAAGGAAGAAAAAAAGAGTTTTATAATAAATTTATATTTATTTTTATATTTTTAAATACTGCGTAGGTGCCCAAAAAACATGGGCACTAATTTGGGAAAATGTTGACCGCGGAACGCAACTAGTAGCCAGTAAAACCCGATTGAGCATTATACCTTTTTAGCAACACAAATAAGTATCTATTATTTTATGTGATGTACCAACATTTATACTGACATTTCGAATAAAAACTCAAACTTATGTTAATTCAATTGCATATAATTTTATAAAATTACAAACAGCTAGAGTTTAAAAAAAAAAAAAATTAAATATAAAAGCTTTCAGTCAATATTGAAAAAGTAAAATTATTGAATCTTTGATAGTATATATTTAATACTAGGTAATTTGAGATAGATACCAAGGTACAACAATTCATCAACAATTGTAATGCACATTACCATGAAATTGTATGATTTTTTAACTTTTACTTCAGCTTGTATTATTGTTATTATTAAAACTAATATTTTTTGTATTGATTAGTTCAAAATTATTTTACATGGTATAATAAATTAAAAAAAAAAAATCAAAAAAATATCAACAATATTTACAAAAATATAAAGTAAAAAAAATAATTAATATCGTATGAATTGTTATGTTCAATCAAGAATATTATTTTATATTTACATATCCTTTGATGCACCACATATTTGTTCAATCGAGCCATAAAAAAAAAAAAGTGTTTATGCTCCTCAATCGTATAATAGTCCTAGCGGCAATCCAAAATGCTGAGGGGCTTAAGTTTTAAAAACAAATTTATCATAATACCTGCTGGTTTTGGTGCGTTAATACTTAACAAACTATTTGTAAGTTGTTTATGGTATTGTTAAAACTACGTCACCTAGAAGCACCTAAAAACCATGTGCTATGTACCTGGTGATACATAACTTATATTATTACTGTAAATGAGCAATGGCTTCGATGGTAAGGGGGAACCATGTACGTCTGACACAATCTATGTAATATTTTGCCAACAAACTCCGTCAACCGCTCTGGAGAAGACAAGACTAGGCCGACTACGTTATCCAGGAAATTCTGAAAATAAGATAAGATAATCGTGTTTCAAAAGGCGTACGAGTGCCTAAAAACGAGCGGGTGCTCGAACGACCGGCGAACCTGAGAAAAATACGTAAATATCTGTGATTATTAAACCGAATCGTTTTAAGTCGACGCTAAATGTTAGCGTCATAATGGTTATTAATGAAACAAAGGGTGGCTATAATATTTCTAAATACGTTACTGAATCTATTACTGACTCAGTCATCCGAATATCGCGTGTTTTGTAATCACACGTGGATCGCCAGTGAATATTTGTCACGAGCGAATTGATCATGGGCGCAATTGGTCGCCGACATAATTGATCGTTGAACAAACATTTTTAGTTTCTTAGTTATTTTATTATACTAGGACACAAGGTGCATATTTCAAACAGAGTATTCGAATACTATTATTCATTTATTTGCAAATAATTGGCAGTTGGTCCGATTTACAATGTGGATAACATATATACTCGTACAGTCTGAGAAAACTTATTGTGGGGCTCCAGCCCAAATATATTGGATTTCCCAACGATTATGCGGACATTACTGACATACCATTATATTATACACAAATGAAACGAAAACACTACGGATGTTACACGGAAGTAAAAAACAACACAGAACGAATCACGTGTGACGACTATCATACGAGAAATAGAGTAGACCTTTTAAAAGGAAATGCCGCTATAATTTTCAACATTAGTAGTGTACAAGCTATTACTTAAATTTCAATTTAATTAATTTTAACATTATAACTAAATCACACGAATTTCGTAAAACATTGTCCAAAAACATCATAAATTATAATATTGATAACCACCTCATACTTTGAATAACTCTATTATATTAGACAATTTATGTAAGGTGTAATTGTTTGTACCTAAACATTTAGTGAATTATTAACGATGCAATGTGCAATTTTTATTCGACGACCAATTGTACCGGCGCTTATTTGTTCTACAACTAATTCACCGGATACCATCTACCGTGTAGCCGTTCCTAAACCGGTAAGTTATCTTGCGCAATTGCATGATTTCTGTTTTCGCGTATTCGTTTCTACGAATAAGTTGAACAGCAATCTATATATATATAATTATGATTAGCTGATTTGCATTTTATAGATGTGTACACGCATAGTTTATAATATTATTATCTATTCTGTTTGCTATTTCTTGGAAAACTAGTTGTGCGGACGTGAGAATAATCCTTAAACACTTAATGTCATATTCGTACGCCTGCTGTTATTGCATACGATTCGTCAAATCGATAAGTATAGTATAAATAGTGATTAATTTAACGCAAATCGCTCATTATATTGAAAAGCATTCAATTATTTTTTTTTTACATAGTTTCAAATCGTTACAAAACAACATTTTTTTTTTAAAGAATTAATATTTTTTCACATTTTTTTTTAATTTTTTGAATGATAAAATACAATTTTGATTTTATATTCCGAAACAGATTATTTTTCCAATTATTTCGATACTTTAAAATCAAATTTCGGACCAGTAGTTTATGAGTTATAGATAATTAAAGTATCGATGAGCAGAGTGGAGTGGTACGCCGTTACTCTGCAAAATGTTGGTTCACTAATCGGTTCATCTAAATTTTAAATACTTACAAAACATAAACTACTTGTTTTTTATGTATCGAAATACTAAGAAAAATATTCTGCTTTGAAAATTGAAATTAAAACTGTGTGTTGTTATTAAAAAAAAAAAAACTTAAAAAATTATAAGGATAAAAAATATGAAATAAATTTTTTGTTGTTTTTTGACAATTTGAAACCATGCAAACAATTTGTATTAAAAAAAGTCAATACTTTTTGAAATGTTTAATAAGTGCTTTATGTTAATTGAATCACTTTTTTGAATAGGTTATTTTTGGGTCAATTTTACGTGTATTACTAACTACCAGTCGATTCGACGGCTGCATACGAATTGCGTCCTGGTTTTTCTATACGACTATACTAATTGCCAATCGGTAGTATTATTCGTTTGACCATCCGTCGAATTAAAATTATATCGATTGTTTAATACATTGTTTAATAAGCCAGCATTGGTGGAGACTAATACAGGCTTTAGGTTTGAGTAATGAATATAAACTAAAATCAGAAATAAGTAATTACTTAGAAATATTTTTTGGTCTCTCTTTTTTGAAACTTGAAAATGTAAAAACTGTTTTACCGACCATACAGTATCAATTTTACTACCACAAAATGAAAAATAACAAACATTTACCAATTATATTTTAAATACATATATAACTTCCGATTGTGACTTTTCTCCTTCTTTATGGGCAATGTATTCAGGTTCAATTACAGGGACAACAAATAGCTGTGAAGCTCTCCATTCAAAATGTAATGGTATGTTTTATTTTGCTCATCCAAATATTTAAACATTTATTGATGTTTTTAAAAACGTACAAAAAGATACTTACATAAAAATTCGCAGTAGTGGTCAAATAAAGAAAATAAGACGTGAAATATACAAAAAACGAGAATTTTTAAGAAAACAAATGATTATCTTACGATGTGAACGAAATAATACGTTTCGACAAAACTGTATTATTCAAATTTTTACCAATCCATAAATAAATACACTTTAACATTTTAATAAATATAATAACCTATAATATTTTACACATATATATATATATATCTTTTTTTATTATTATTATTATTATTCTTTGTTAATAAATTAACGACGAAAACAATATTTTTGATGTACATAATTACGTAATGATGAAAAACAATATTTCTAACTTACCTTTTGCAATATAATATTTAATGTTGCTATTGACAGTCCTAAGTCTGTGTTAAATAGGAAGGAAAAATAATGTATTTACATGGGGCGTTATTATTAGTGTAGTAGTTAAATATTACCGGGGCGCAATTAGTGTAGTTGTTAATATCGTCGGGGTACAATTCGTATGAAAAAGTGATCTTTGGACGCAATTCGTTTGCTGCGGATTCGACAATGTGGGTATGTGCGGTCGACGGTCAATCAACTACTGATTGCAATAAGATGTTGTGGAATATCGTTTATCATACTTGTACAATATGTATGCTAGATAGACAGCAGATACAAATGTGTTATTATACTTAATAACAGTATTATTTCATACCAAATGATTTGCTTAAAAGTTAAATATTCGCATAAAAATGAACAGATATTTCCTAACTTATTTCTATCTAGTATGAAAAGAATAAATTGGATTTAAAAATATAAAGATACGTATTATTTGTAATTACTTTTTATTTTATATCATTCATTCAATTATAATTGTTTAAAATTTCTTAATCCAAATAGGTAGTAAAACAAAATATTATTGTTATTATTTTTATTTTTATTATTTAAGGAGATAGTTAAATTAATTTTATACTTATAATATTTTATAATTAAATGTAATATTTATTCATGTAGAAATGTAAAATTTACTCTTTTGGACTTGTTAACTTACTTTTTAAGCCAACGATTTACATCCATACATATTAATTGTAATAAATTAAAAATATATGTATTATATTCTGAATAGTACAAAATTGAGCATACCCATGTTATACATTTAAACCCAATATACATCATACAGCACGAACACTCATTATAAATATGCATAACTAGTTAGAAATTAGCAATTTAAAAATATAAAGTTAAATTTAAAAATTTGAATTACTTTTAATTTAGTCACATAACGAATTACGTTTTTAATAACCATAGTCTAAGGCCCGTTTCACTGCCGCATATCATATAAGTGTTTTTCGATACACAATATTTAGATTCACTTAAAAGCTACAAAAGTCATTCAAAAAATTACAATCAACTGTAGAAAACAAGATATTTCAAACAATAAATATTTATTATTATTTTTTTAAATTCTGTATACTAAACTATTATAACTACAACGAGCACTACGAAAATAATACGGCATTCGGCTCCTTGTGGAGCAAACTATTTTTATTTTTTTTTTAAGTAATCGATACGATATTTACTATCGATTAATAAAATACCTATAGTGTAAATATTTAATTTTAAATCGATGTTAACAATCGACAAAACACCTTGTTCTGTAAAACACGTTATCCGTCTTCGACGTAATTCTTATGTCTAAACAGCTCATCGCAAATGTATTAACGTTAAATAAAATAATTTAAATCTATTAGTTAACAACGATGACATTTCGTTCTTTAAGTTGAAACTTTGTTGTTTTTTCAAAAATTAAAATATATTACATAATATGTTGGTTATCACTTGAAATGTCCCATTCTATCAATATTAATTACCAGTATTCCCATTACATCTTTTTTCTATCTACTATAATTTTTTTTTATTCATTTAATTCATTTAGTAGTTAGTATATCAAAACTTAAACAGAGTTAGACGAACTATTCTTTCACCAAACACTATATAATTAATTGACAAATAACAAATCTCTCCGGTAAAATATTATCATTATAATAATACACCGTGGACACATATCTATATCTAAATATTTTTGGATATTGAACGCGAAAATATTTACTCTCAATGTGGTGTTTTCGTGCTTGTTTGTCACCATCGTTTTCGTAAGTTAGACAGTTTATTATATAAATCACTGATTGTTGGACTATATGCATTATAGTATAATTATAATATTGTAATAAGAAAAACTATAAGACTAATATTTTAATGTACTTGATTTTATTTTTTTTTTTTTTACACACACTATGCTTTCTATACTACAAATGTGTTTTAAGTGCATACTATTCTATTAATAATTTTTTTAATGCGATTTTTCACGTTTTATGTAACTTTCAACTTATTTCTAGGGCAATAACAAAAAAATAATCATTTTAAATATATTAGTAATTATTAAAATTAGTAAGTATAAAATAAGTATTTTAATTTAAATTTTACACTGAGTAATTTGAAAATATCGTTTCCTTTTATTTTTTTTTCTGATTTACGTTAATAACATTCTTGTTTTGAGATAAGAAAGATTGAAAATGTACCACGAAGTTCACCATAAGTTATAATTTGTACAAGCATTTAAACTAATACATTTCTCCAACAACATACATATATTCAAATTATTTAAATTAATTTATTTGATGACAAGGTCAGATAATACTTCCAATTTAATAATACCAAACATACAAGCCGAAAAAGTACGTTATTTGAATGTATAACAGTCAACAATATTATAGAAAATCATGAGGTAGTTTTAATTATTATTATTCATTTTGTCTATTACAGTGCTTTGTGGATTGTATGATGAGAACAACCAACGTAGTAAGTATTATGCGTAAACTTATGATTGTTAAATACAAATACAAATACACATACGAATCATTCGTAATACCTCCGTAACAACACAATCTAACACTTGTAAATAATTTATGTTCAGATTAAAAACGACAAAATATCTATTAAAGAGTTGGCCAAATCTGCAGCTAAATTCTACTCGACCAGCTTTTGGAACTTTTTATTTATTTATCAACAAGTCAAAAACATAATCAATGAATTAAAAAATTGAAAAATATTAAACATAATATTAGGTAATTAAAATATTAATAACCATTCAATTGTTAGTCAATTACGCAAATAACAGAAAATTGACACATTCGTTTTAATAATAAATTCAATTTTGTAAAAGATAAACAACCCAAAAAATAATTATAAATAATATTATAATCTTTTTTTTTTTGTTATTTTGTTATTATATAAATATAATTATTTGCGTCACCGACCGTAACATATACATACTCATATTATCCATTAAAATATGTAAATTAATTGAACATTATAATATACAGTATTATTTCTTGACGGTGATTTTAATATATTATTTTGTTTTGTGTGAGTACAGTTTCAGATCAATCGATACCTGGAGAGTGTGCATATTCAAAAGCTATATATTTTCACGTTGAAAGAAGCTGAAAAATAAGTCTATAATGCTCGAATTCTCATTTTTTCCCTTTACAGCAGTAGAAGCGACTATAATATGCAAAGATAATTTCAGAATAATTTAGATCTAGAGTTTACTCTTTAAACTTTTAAGAAATTAATGATTCTGAGTTCTTAATATTTATTTTAGTTATTGAATTACATAGTTAACGTTTTACTATAATCGTATTATCTGAAATTATATTATATACTTTCGATTAAAACAACTTTTCTCTTACTTATTCACTTATACTTCATTTTTTAAATTGCTTTTAATGGTTTTTACTGCGTTTCAAATGTCTAAAAGGGACTCTTAATTTTCTATTTCATAGGAATATCAAATAGTCTAATTTTTCAAAACATGAATTTTACAGTCTTTTTATTTTGGAGGTCAGAATACTGGAAAACTATAGTACAATGTAAATATTTTGATTTAAAAAATTATTAAAATAAAATAAAAAATGTAATTAAATATTTAAGCTTATCCGATAAAAAAAAGTTAGATAGGTTACTTTTAATTTTGGTAAATTTCGTATGATCGTTTTATAAATGTCCTATTATTTTTTATTTATTTATAATTTATAGTATAGAAAAATTTCAAAATAACAAAAATTGATTAATATACTATGTACATAATTGGTTGTACAATGTATATAATATATAATACCATTTATATGTATACTGCATGTATCTGTATACAACAGCTGGTTTAGATTAGGCAATACGTGTTCATTTCAAAATTTATACGATTAAAAAATCAATAGTGTGGACATCAATTAAAATATTGATTGTTTACCGCACTAAGGCGTACCCATGTATGTATTTTTTATGATCTAGAATGCAATTAAAATCATTAAAATACATAATTTTTGTTCCAAAATTTGATCGTAAAATTAATGAACATAATATTCTGAATGTTCAAATCAAAATTTAGCAAATAGTTAAAACGTACGTATACTTACGTCAGCATAAGTATTTCGTATGCACAATGTAATATATACAAAAAAGTATGGATAGGAAATCCAGAATGAATATAAAAAATATTCATCTGATTTCTATTTGTAAATATTTACTGTCATGAAAATCAAATTATCATAACTAATAATGCACACGAAAATAAATATTTATATATAAATGGGAATAATTTGAAAAGAAAACTAAACATCAATTGTAAAATATGTTGGACTATTCCTTTTAATTGGATAAATTCGTTGAAAATCTAAATCTGCTGATATTACATAAACGTGCTCCTACTTGAACATGCTAGAGAAATAATGCACAAATAAACAATTAAAACTATTGTAAGATATTTTATATTTATATATATTTTTTTAATTCAGTTGCTTAATAACAAAAACGAAAATAAATTTCTAACTTTTCGTTAGGTATTCAAAAACATTTGTCAATGATTCTGTAAATTACCAAATATATTTCAATTTTTAAGCATCGTATGATAGTTACAGTGACGCAATGATTATTATTAGTTTTATTAGCTATCCTCATATTAAAATAATAAAAATATAAGTAATTTACCCAGTATGCCATACCAGATTTAAACTCATTATCAATAAATAGTTATAATTGTAATTTTTTAATAGTCATATCAAATTGTTATGATTATCATTAAAATTATTATAAAAATTAGTTAACTTGCCCATGTTTGATAATATGTAACTGAATCTAAAAACAAATTGTTATATAATACTTTAGGATTAAAATGTATTGTGTTTTATGATTTTATTGATCAGACAACAATCAACTGTCATACATTTAATACAATAATATTATAAAATATTACATCAGATTGCCAGGACCACAATATTAATATAATAAATATATTATATTAACTATCAATTAAATTACAATAATACACGAAATTGGTGAATAACGATGACGTATCTTATTATTAATGTTTAAGCTGTGTTGTTGTTGGTAAAAAATAGAATATTATATTAATATTAATCGTACATTAAATCAAAGGTTGATTATATCATAAAATAGCAATTCTATCAGTAGTTATTTTTTTAGTATTTCCCAATTATTTATATTCTATCTATTATTATTCTATATATTTTTTCATTTAGTTGTAAGTATATAAAAACTGATATAATGCTAAATGAACTATCCTGTTATCAATCATTAATACAACTACAGTCGACAAAAAAAAAAAAAAAAAACAAATAACAAATCGCTCCGGTTAAATATCATCATATTTATAATAAACCGTGGACACACACCTATTTCTAAATAATTTTCGATATTAAACGCAAAATGTTTACGCTGAAAGTGGTGTTTTTGTGCTTAACTGTCACCATTGTTTTTGTAAGTTAAGCAGTTTGTTTTTATTATATTATACAACTTGCGTTTAAAACGCCACTGTATAATCTACAAAATAGTTGATTATTATTTTATAAGTTATAAATTATCGATGGTTGTTAATCTATGTGCATTAACCTAACACGAAAAATATTAGACAAATATTTATTAATAACAGCGTGAGTACTAGAGACGTAATTATTAAAATAAAAATTATGTTTAGAGTATAACGAATAAGTTATATTATTTATTAATAAACTAATATATTTTTGTAACTAAAAATATAAAAACCTAATAATTTTGTTGAATTATAATACTATATTTTACATTATTGAATTGTAATGGTGTTAAAGTGAACGTTTTGTGTTATATGATTATAGTGTGAATACGACCACAAAAATCAAATGATTTTGGTATGTCACCTCTAACAATAAAAAAAAAAAAGTTGCTATTTGGAATCAAAGACGTCACAAGGTAGGTAATGTTGGTTTTATGGAAATAATTATCAGTTATGTTACAAGAATTATTACCTATTCTTATTATTTCATGAATTATTCTTTCACTGTGAATAAGGCCATATTAATTTCAGAAACCACGCCTAAAGTGAAAAATTGAAGTTTTTTTCCACTATAAGGCATTAGACACAAACATAAAAATACAAATCATTGTAAAGTTAAAACATTTATCGCTTCCTTTATAATCTAATAGAAATTTAACTTAGGTTAGTAATTCAACATGAAGTTTGTATGATTTAACTGAATAGCAACTGCAAATCATGGAAACAAATTTAACTATAATTATCTATCAAGTTAGAAGAAACTTAAAAAAGTAGCTCATTATGTAACTTACTTAAAAGTAACTTTACTGTTGGAATAACTTGATTTGAACTTAAATTTAACTTTTCAGTTCGTTGATATCCAGCCTTTATCGTGGCACCCAGTCCTTCCAAATATATTATCATAGACCTATTATCCTAAGTACACATCATTAAATATCTCAAACACTGTTCGTTCGAATTTGCATTGACATTTAGAAAGTCGTCTGTATAACTTTTTACAAAAAAAAAAGGGTTTTGTTTGATAAAAAATAAATGTATACAACAGGAAATGCCTTAAATAGTATAAACAATATTAGTATTTGATATTATATTCCTTAAGTGTAGCCAGTATAAGAACCCACATATAAGCTCCAAAAATCAGAATTTTTATAATTTCATTATTAAAGGAAAAAATAACGATCATTCATTGTAACCGTCCCATCAAATACTAAATACTTATGCACATTTATTTATTTTCAACATATTAATAATAATTAAAAAATGATTTAATAACATTTATTTAATAATAATTTAATTTTTAAAATTGATTATTTTATATTGTTAGCGAAATGTGGTAAATCATATAACAAAATAATATTTTAAAGAAACCTATTTAATATTAAACCAATAGAGTTTTATAATACTTATTTTCAGCTGAATTTCAAAAGATGGTCTTAGGGGGAAGTAAAAACCACAACTTAACAATATCAAAAACACAACCCGAAAAAGTACGTTGTTTTAATGTATAACAGACAACAATTTTAATGAATTAAATAATTCGTGAATAAATCAATAAGGTAGTTTTAATTATTATCCGTTTTGTCTATTACAGTGCTTTGTGGATTGTATGATGAGAATAACCAGCATAGTAAGTATTATACGTAAACTTATGATTGTTAAATACAATTGTTTTGCATATGAATCATTCGTAATACCTCTGTAACAATATAACGTATAATGTGTAAATAATTTATATTCGATAAAAACGGCAAAATTTGCCTTGTGTTTAAAACGCCACTGTATAATGTACAAAATATTTGTTTATTATTTTACAAGTTACAAATTATCGATGGCTGTTAAACTATGTAGATTTATCTAACGCAATAAGTATTATATAAATATTTAGTAATAGCAGCGTGAGTATTTGAGATGTAATTATTAAAACAAAAATAATTTAATGAATAAAATTAATAAGCTATAATATTTCTAAATAAACTAGTTTATTTTTTGTAAAAAAAAAAAATATAAAAAACTAATAAATGTGTTGAAATATGATACTATATTTTACATTATTGAATCGTAATGGTGTTAAAGTGAACATTTAGTTATTGAATGATTATAGTGTGAATACGAACACCAAAAATCAAATGAAAATGATTCTTTACCACTAGAAAGTTGCAAGTTGGAATCAAATGTGTCACAAGGCGGGTAATGTTAGTTTTATGATAATAATAACCAGTTATGTTACGATAACTATTAGTTATTAATATTATTCCATGAACTATTTTTTCACTGTGAAAAAGACTATTTAAATATCGTACCAATTATATGGCATTTAATTAACATATTAATAATATAATAATTTAGATATAAATTTATTTCACATCTTGAAAATGTTGACAATGCAAATCAACATTGTTTCCTTTTTTGGAGTAATTTGATGGTATCCGGTTTTTTTATTTTTTCAGTCAAATAATAATAAATATTAATTAAATATTCATAACTATCGGCGAATGAAATCAATATTCAAACAATAACACGTATTTTTATTTTACGGAAATTAAAACAATTATTTTAAAATATGTTTTTATTGCATTTTTATAAAAATTGAATATTATACATTTTATGTTAGTTCAAATTAATACAGTTTTCACTTCCTTTAAAACCGAATAGAAATTTATCTTAGGTCGAAATCTTAACGAAACGTTCAAATGCTATAACTGAATAGCAACAGAAAATCATGGAAACAAATTTAACTTATCAAGTTAGAAGAAACTTGAAAAAAGTAGATCATTATGTAACTTACCTAAAAGTAACTTGACTTGACCCTAACTTTAACTTTTAAACTCGTTGATTACCAGACTTTATCGTGGATTCTAGACATTTCAAATATATTTTCATGGATCTATTATAAACACAACGTTAAATAACTAAAATATTAAAAGTACTTACTTATAATCTCCAAAAATCAGAATATTTATAATTTCATTGTTAAAGTATTAAATAACGAGAATGCTTTGTTAACCATCCATGTAAATAATAAATACTTATACATATTCATTTAATTATAACATATATACAGTATTTATTAATTTCAATTATTAGCATTAAGTGATAAATATTAAGAAATATTAATTAATTAAAGTTAGCCTATTTAATATTAAACCTATCGTGTTTAATAATATTTATTTTCAGCCGAATTTCAAAAGATGGTCTTAGGGGGAAGTAATAGTCACAACTTAACAATACCAAAAATATAACCCGAAAAAGTACGTTGTTTTAATGTATAACAGACAACAATTTTAATGAATTAAATAATTCATGAATAAATCAATAAGGTAGTTTTAATTATTATCCATTTTGTCTATTACAGTGCTTTGTGAATTGTTTGATGAGAAAAACCAATATAGTAAGTATTATACGTAAATCTAAGTTTGTAAATAATAATGTTTTTCATAGAAATCTTACGTAACACTTCCGTAACAACATAACGTATAACGTGTAAATAATTTATGTTTAGATTAATAACGACAAAATTTCTGTTGAAGTGTTGGTCAAATTCTCTACGGAAGAAACTATTCGAACAAAACGTTGATTTTTAAAAAAACTGAAGACATAATCAATGATTGCAAAAAAAAAATTACGATGAACGATATCGTAATTGAACATTTTTGAGTTAAATGGTTTTCGAACGACAAAAATACAATATAATATATTACAATATAAATTATCATGAGGTTATTTTGAGTTATAAATTACACATTTTGCATTTCAAGGCAAAAAAATATTTAAACACCAAAAATGTAACAAATTTTAAATCATACTTTAAGCCATTTTTTTTTTTTTTGTTGAAACTGAAAAAAAATGTTGTTAGTTATACGATATAATGTTATATTTTCATAATACTGTTATATACACGTTATATATGTCATATTACAGCCAATGACGAAATTTGAACATTTGCGTCAGTGACTGGTCATTAAAGTCATGTCGCTAGGTCTACTGGACAATAATAATATTGTAATAATCTATAATCTACTGGAAAATAACGTCAGTTTTCATGATATTCATTTATTGTTGTAAATTATACAATAAAATAAAACGATTTATTTTTAGTGACCGAATATAACTATAATATTCACTATAACGTTAATAATCGTGATGATTTTAATATGTTATTTTGTTTTGTGTGATCACAGTTTCAGATCAATCGATGACTGAAAAGTGTGCAGTAGCAGGAACTGTATATACTTGCATGATGGATGAAACTCATAAAGTAAGTCTGTAATGCTTGAATTCTCCTTTTTACCTTCCCCAAAGGGAAGCGTCTTGTAGTATGCAAGATAAGTTCAGAATAATTTGGTTCTAAAGTGTGCCCCTAAAACATTCAATAATTGAAATCAAGAAATCAAAAAAATCAAAGGGTCTGTGTTCTTAATATTTTTTTTTAGTTAGTGAATTGCATGAGTAAAGTTTTATAACGTTTTATCAGAAATTATAATATATAGTTTGGACGAAAACAGTTAATCTCTCTTATTACTGCTTTTTACTAATGTGTCATCAAGTCGCATATAATATATTTCTCATCGAGTTTGAAAATATATGGAATAAAAATATTTTTAGGAGAAAGAACGGGCTTTATATTTTTATTGTAATATCATTATCTTGGTTAATTTTATGCATTTTATTACAGACAAGTCTAGCTGATTAATATGGGCGTCCAGTAGCCGTTCCAAATAAACCGTTTTAAGAACATCCATTAGAAATAATATTACAATGTTAACCGTTCGCGTTGTTTGTACGACTATTTAATTTATTAAACCTATATTTAACTTCTAAATTGATATATTTGCGACTTTGTATGAATATATTTATGATGATTCGTTTATAGTTTTATATATAATCAAATACATAAAAATGTATACGTTTTAACGACACAGACTTCCATAAGTTATCATTTTTTTCTCCGAATAATGTGGGTAGGCATTGCGTGTTTCATTTTGTCAGAAACTAACATATTAAATATTAATACAGAGTAGGAACTGATATATCTCAATTTTATTTGTATCAAAAGTTACTATCTATATACTATTTATATGTTCCTATCACTATAAATACAATTATAATGAACATATTACGAAAGTGTAAAAATGGATGTTTAAATCTTTGTTGAAAACATTATTTAATGTATAATATAATCTATTTTGTTGAGACAATGACAAACGAGTGCTAAGGAATTGATCTATGATTGAATACTCTTAAAATTATCACTTTTCAATTTTGTTGAAATACTATTTTATTATGTAAATAATAAGAATACGTTTATAGAAAAATACTTTTCAACATAAATTGTTACTGACACTTAAAGATAAAGTCACCAGTGTGTTTTAAATCTATGTAAACAATTGGAAAATAATACCCACTAACTCATAATCACTTCCTACATTATATACACGATTTATTTTCTACAGTTATAGTTTTATCAACATTAAATGTTTGTTTAAGTTGTGGTATTGGTTGTCACAATCATAATATTTTGTTTCATACATAATATGATACTATGCTATTATTCCTTTGACATTTTTAAATTATGAGTGTTTGCTATCATATAAGAAATAAATTGCATTGTATAGGTATCTCAATGTATTTATAAATTTTTAAACATCTAACCTATCAGAAAATTAATCTAATTTTATGTTCTCATGATTACACATAAAAAAAAATCAACAACAAAAACGTGGAAATCACTCTACAGTATATAATATGAACAGATGTTGATTCTATTTCGTCATTGGATAGGTCAATCTTGTGGCTATGTTAATTTTGAATTAAATCTTTAAATATCATTGCATAAAAAAAATAATTTTGAGCGGAGAAGTCTGTCAGCTTATAAAACTAACAAGAATATATTTTATTATATTATAAGAATATTATATTAAAATTATTAGGTAAATGATTTGTATTTCATTTTCTAAATTGTATTTGTTATAATATGGTATATTAAACTTAATCTTGCAAATTCATCATTCACAAAAATTATAATTATTTTATATACATATGTAATAATTCAAGCTACCTGTCATTAACTTTTAATACGACAATATTGCACTCCCAAAGTGAAAAACAGCATAAAAAAAAAAAACAAAAAAATTGTGAAAATGAATTTTTTTATTTCACTTTTTTTCACAATGAAAAATCGAGAAGTAATGTATTATTATTGATTTTTTTTCAAACTTGTTTGATTATTCTTACATATTAATTGATTTTTTAAGGAAACTGAATTATAGTTTTCATTATACTTTAATATGAGTATTTTAAAATATATTTATAGATTCTTCATTTTTTAATCATTTTTAAGGACATTTTCAATGGTTTTTACTGCGTTTAACTTTTGTAAAAGAGCTTCGTGATTTTCTATTTTATAGGAACTATCAAATAGTTTAATTTGTCAAAATTTAGATTTTACTGTATTTCTATTTTTGAGGTCAGAATACCGAAGGACTATAGAACAATGTAAATAGTTTGTAGTATAAAATACTTAAAATTAAAATCCGAATACTTTGAACATTTCAAAATGAATAGTAAATAATATATACGCGGTATGACGAATGTTTCAAATCGCTGAATATAATATTGTATGATCTACATAAAATTAAATACAACAAGGTATTTAGTATTGTTATTTTCAGTTTAAAAATTCAATTTCATAATAATTTAAACTTGAAATTTAAAATTTTTTTTTTTGATATGTAAATAAATTAAAATATTTAATAACTACATATTATGTTATTATGATGAATATATGTAAATTTAAAATATTTAAAAATTAAAACTAGAAGGTGTTTTTTTTTTGTTTTTAAATGTTTTATATTTTATAATAAAATAAACGGTTATTAATTTTTCTTCTATAATAGTTGAAATAACGTCAAAAATAATATCTAATGTGAGGAATAGTCCGGATATGGAATATAAAAGATTATTGGATTGATTGCTAAGATCAAAATAAATCGCTTGGAATAAATATTTCTTTGATACAAATATTATGACATTTATGTAAATGGGTTTTATATTATATGGTTTTCAGTTATTTGTAGTCTTGATGATATAGATATTTATTACAATTATTATCGTGATTTGATATAGGTATTTAGTTAATCGTAATGTTTTTTACTGTGATATTTAATTATTTTTTTTATCGTTTTCCATTTAAATTACGTTTACAAATATTTCAATCATTTGTAATAATAACGTTATTACAACGTTTGCATATCCTGATTTATATACATCAATATTTTATTAAAAAAAATATTTGCTTAATTATTTACAGTAAAAAAAAACTATTTATTCATAATTTATCATAAACATAAGAAGTTATTGTATCAATACAAGACAACTTTCAAATGTTCCAACAATCTATTTTTGAAATAATAGTGTTTAAGTTTCTTTAAAATTCCAAAAACCACATATTTAAATCCAAGTTTATTTATCAATTATAGTAGTAAAAATGGAGTGGCATACCACACATACTTTTCTCCTTTAGGCGTATGAAATTTAGTTATTCTAAATATATTAGAACGTGCATTGTTACCAATAAAACTGAACTCGTAAGTATACTGTAATAGTGTAATAGTAAGTACATTATTATTATATAGGAACCTAGATAATATGAGTGTTATGATATTATTTAATTTGTAGACGGGAACCTTACAATGATTTTATAGGTATCAATAATTAAATTTAATTACTGTGGCACAACATGACAGAAATATTAGGTTTTTTCGGTTCAGTGCTAGCCCTCTGAATCAGTCATATAATTTTATTGGACGTAACAGTGCCTACATTATGATTAAAGTTTACACAAACATTTAACTTTTTAATGGAGAATTATTTTCTGCCAATTATTGTGTTTCGTTTAATAAAGGTGCTATTGTGAAGTAAAGTTGATCTTGTTGGTAAATTCAAAAAGTTTTACCGTAGCGCTTTTGGCACAATTGCAGCAGAATCGCCTGTGATATAATATATTTTATAACCTAGTGGTGGATTCAGGATTATATGTCTTGTGCGTTCGGTTCGCGTGCTTGTGGTTTTCGTTTCGACGGGGCTCTTTTGAACCCTTTGGTTGACCGTATCTATTACGGGTGTGCATTATACGCGTATAATAATAAATTAGTAAATATGCCAGGTGATCCAATTAAGTATCAATACACTCATTATTTCAAAAAGTCTTAGCTTTTAGGAAATTATTCTTTTTATATAATTTTATGTGATTCCAATACAAAATTTCAAAAAAAAAAAATTATAGTTTTTATAATTTTTTAAGTTTTTTACCATTTTGAATGATATTATATATTTTTAATTTTTCATTCCTAGTTAGAATATTATTTGGAGTAATTCAATATATGAAAAATAAATTTCGGATAAGTAGTTCATTAGTCATATGTCTTTAAACTTTAGATTAACGAAATAGTGGACATAATGTACCACTCTGACTACTCTACCCATCTAAACTTTAATAGCTAAGAAATAAGAAATTAAAAATGTTTGTGTCATTTAAAATCGTAAAAAAACTTTAAAATGTATAAATATTTTTTTTCAGAAATATTGTTTTATAATGTCATTAAATTATGTGAAAAGAATATTTTCAAAAAATTGAAACTTTTCAAAATAATGAGTGTAGACACTTACATAGATCATTCTATGCTTATGCGTATTTCATATGCCTAAAAGTCTGTAATATACTTTGGTCAATTCAATAAAAATTTGGTACAAGTCCGATAAAAAAAAAAAAAAGCCATTCTTGAGAAAAATTAAATATATGAAATCGTTTACGGGGCCCTGACCTCCTTATATTGTGTTGACTTTCCGTTAAGAACACACTACTCCGAGGTTGAGGGTTTAACAATTATGTGAACCTATTACGTATGCAAGTCGTAATTTTAACTGAGCATTTTAGACAAGTGTATACTATTATTAATAAAGATATGTTACCTGTAGGTATTTACATGCTATTGGTGATGGATAGTTGTAAAAAAAAATTGTTAATTATTATTATTATTACATTTTATCTAATTAATTATGATATTCAAAAAAAATATGTTTTATATTTTTAAAATTAAAAGTACCTATCGAAAACAATACTGCCATTTGAACTTCTTTTTATTTTAACCGACTATAACTATATGTCTTTAGCTATTTGGCAATTGAACAATTTTAATTGTTTGTAAAAATATCTTTACAACTGTAACTGTTAACTATAAATATGCAAATTGGCAAAATGTGCATTCAAATATAATGATCTTACAATATCTCAAAATATGCAAAAACAGAAATTTAAAAAATATAAAGGCACTATTAAATACAATTTAAAAATGCAAATGAATAATTATTTAAAAAAGAAATGTATAAACAAACATTAATTTAAAAAAAAAAATAATGTTTATTCTATTAGTAAACTTTGTCAACCTTGGTGGCATAAATTGTAAAATTATGAAAAATACGCTTTAATAAGAAAAACATAATTTACAATTATGTAATGTATTCAAACCCTTAAATATGCTAAAATATGCAAAATAGAATTTCGTTAATTCGCACTTGTAGTCAAAAATATACTTGTAAAATTATTTTCACGCGTAGATATAGTTGGGGTTAAAATTCAATATCCACATAAATATTTTCAAATTCTTGAAACTCCTACATACCTACGTTTCAAACGATATCACTCCTCGAGAACATTTCCTCGCCCATCAAATCGGTCAACATACAATTGGTATATACAGTTTATGTGTTGGCATTAAATAACCTTCCCAGTAATCCACACCGCCATCTAAAAATGAAGGATTGCAAAGACCTCTAATATTATAACTACAAAAACCAACTTCTGGAGTTTCAATTATGAATGCATTCACCGCTCATGTATGCACATTTTTTCAATCGATCAATCAAGATAATCGTAGATTTTAAATTTGACTAAATTAATATAATTACTACCGCAGAACCGCGCAGTTCTTTCTATCTTAATTTCATCATAAGTGAATTACCTTATCTTTAATTATTCCAATCATGGTATTACTGTTCCTCGGACTGATGTTTCATTTCACAATTTTGGGTTTCATTTAAAGTACATTTTCAGTCGTGGTTTAAACATTGAAGAGATTTGCTGCAATGAACTAGATATGCTTGACTTTGTGTTGAGAATCGCGCGTCAATTTAAGCTTTCTGCCTCTCTTAAAACCCTCTACCTCATCAGACCTATATCAGAGTACGGCTTCATACTCGGGACTCCGTACCGGCATCAGTGCACTTCTTATGACAGTCTTATGATTGAGCGTGTCCAGAGAGTAGTTTTCGGGGCGCTTTCTTTATTCTCTACATTCAATACCCACCAGAAAACTATTATATACCAATAAATCAAGTGCTGGGTTTATTTAGTCTTGGTGATCACCAACTCACGGCTGATCGTACTTTATTAATTCTTTCTTATTTCGACCGTTGAGGATCCCAATAAGGACCCTTCTTTTTGATTTAACTAACCATACTTCATCTATTTAGTTATTTTTTCTGGATTAATCATTAATTTATAGTAACATTATATTTTTTTTTTTTAATTTTGTATTGTATATTTACTGTTATTATATTCCTTAATTGGACATCTACCCGTGACAATATTTAATAAATAAATAAACAATTATTTAGCGTTTATATTTTGGCCAATGAATCTCTAATGGCGTTTTGGTCGGGATGCTCAAGCGTGGATTCATTGGAAAAATCAACATTTCCCGATGAAATTGAGAGTGATGATATATATTTAATACAATAATAAATGGATTTTAGTAAAGACCAATTTGAGAAACGCCCAATCTGACCGGAAGGTCATAGTTGCGTTTCACAAACAATCATATTGTTTACTCGCGACGGTGCAAGATAACAACGGCCTTGTGTTTTCTCAATCGTCAACTTCAAGCCACGGATATAGGATAATATTGCTTGTATAATGTAAAATAATGCATTATAATATTGTAAATCAAATGTGTGGGTATCGGATCTAAGGTTCGGAGAGCTGTGGTGCAACAAGATACTAATATTGGAGGTCCCTTATAAAAAAAAAAAAAATTGCTATTTGTATTTATCGCCATGGACCTGGCGGCACATAACTCTTATGACTATTAACAGATCAGCAGTGACCCCGAGGTCAAGGGGGAACCATGTACGTTTCAACACAAACCACTTTATAAATAATTACTGAACCGTATAGACGCATTGGGAAAAGACAAAGCCGGACCGACTACGAAATTATTTAGGAAATTGACATAAGAAATTCTGAGAATAGGACCAGGGAAATCGTGCACCTAAGGCGGGCCAAGTAATAAAATTAATAGTAGAAAACGCGCTCAAGAATACGGTGGGGCGTGACCAACCAGCAGCCAGCCAACGGTAATACTCGAATCACGAACATCGGGTTTGATAACGAAAAGCGGCCACCGACGACCAGTGATTCCGAGAAATTATCAAATTAAATGATATAATACGTTATATCAATAAAAATATGAAATACTGGGAATTGTGATAAATGTATGGACTGGTGGCGGCGTCCGGTGAGTGACGGCCGCTCGACGACAAAGCGTGGCCGGACGGCATTTCCTGGAACCAGCGCAATCGTACACGAGACAGAGCGAACGAGGTCAACGCCAGGACGACGTAGGTGCAGACAGGAGGAGTAGCCAATATTTAAGGGAGCCCGAATCGCGGCATCAATTCGGACGTGATATTCCCGGGCTTACGACACGAGCGCGCCTTCACGCCGGTCTAAATACCGAAATTTTTAATAAAACAGCTCGTCACGATAAACAACGGTTTTTAATTTATTTTAACACCGCGACTACGTCAAGCCCCTACGTCCATTCGCAGAGGTCTCGTCCTCCGACCGGTACACAACACTATCCGTATTATGATGCATTCATACATCAATTGGATATTTTCGATGTTTTGATATAAGTTAAGATGTATTTAAAAAAATAAAAAAAAAAATTACTACTAGGTTCCACGCGAGTTCCTTTAAATCGGGTGGGGATGTAACTGAGTCCATTTCAGACTGTAATAAATGTATGTCGGTAATTTCTTAAAACAGTTTTACGCGTTTTTATTAAGATGGTGGCTTATAATTTTTGATATTGCTAAAAATTGTAAAAACATTAATAATGGTTGTCAAACTAAATTATAATTTTGCAAGATTTTGCGATGTAATTATAATTATTTTGTATATTTTATTAAAAAAAAGGTAACGAACAATACTCAATGCAGTCAAAATTAGTAAATAGTACATTTAAACTGAAACTCTGTTTGGATTTTGGGAACTTCATCGCATTTCAAATTAAAAAACTGGTTTATATTTTACAAACTTTTATGAGAAAACTAGAGTAGGTTTAAACATGTTTCAGAAGTTTTGACTTAATGTTTATAAAAAAACGTAAACTACGTACGTTAACTTAAAACGAATTATTTTAATTAAAAGCAACGAAAGAATGAAAACAAGGATTGTACGTATATTTTATGTAGAATATTAAATAAACAGCAAAATATTATTTTATTTATGAAAAGTACATAAATTCATAAAGTTACTTAATTTAATTTACAATCAATGAATACAATGATAAAATGTACGACTCGTCGATATACAAAATTCCATTAACTAAGTGATATTATCTTTCAATACAATTACAGTTTGTAACGACTTATTAATGCACTGTGACCACGTATGATATTTATTATTATCATAAACAAATTATTAAATTATACTCATTGACAACTCAAGCATAGAATCTAAAAACCATATTATTCATCAGTGTTATTTCTATATAGCAAACCGGTATCTCACAAAATGTTATTATTAATTTAGATTTAATTTAAAAATGTTAAGAATTTAAGTATTTCACCTTTGTAGTCTAAACATATTTTTTCTCATAGCCAAAAAAGATTATGAAGGACAAAGACAACACCGTTGATATCTAATTGATATTAATATATGGCTGTACCAAAAATACCAACATACTTGTGGTGAATACTTAGATAGGCATTCAAAACCCCAGTCAATATAATATTACATATTATTACATTCTTCAATATAATGATTTTATACCGTTAAATTCAAATTTAACACATTATATATTACAATGTTTTACACAGCACTCAATGTATCTACACTAAAGTGCTGCTCACTTATTTTAATAATACAATTTAGGTAAATAAATAATAAATTTAAAATTTAAATTATTAAATTATTGTGATTAAAACGAATTTAATTTGCTATAATGCCTAGGAAACGTATTAAACACTAACGCAGGTTTTCATTTTTTAATTAAAATTATAACTATTATGACATTAAAAGAAAAGCAATTTATTGAAAATGGATAACTGGTTAAGAGTTTGTTCTGCCATTTTGAACAGTAGTTGTAAATAATTTAATTTAAACTATACAATAATAACAGCAATACAGAATGGTATTTCTACATGTAATAATTATCATATTGATTTTAGAATACATACCTTAATGTTACATTGTATATTAGGTATGTGTCATCATAAAACAAACAATAATTAAATAGTACTCAATTATATAATTATTATACCTACACACATTCATTATTATCACACTATATTATGCTGTATGATTAAACAAACCAACGTTATGTGAGTCCATGTAATTCTAAAGTAAACGATAAACAAAATTTACGAGTAGCCATAATGTTTTTTGCGGTACAGTTTGAAAGTCTGACTAAAATATATTTTGTATTTTTAAAACACATGATGGCCACATTATTCGAATTTTATTATGCGGTCCTATGTTATTTCGATCTAAAGCTTTCGTTAAGTTTTACCATTTTTCAATGGTTCACGATTTAATTTAGTCATTATATAATTTTGAATAAATTCAGTCATGTGATTTAATGCTACTACAATACTATAATTGCAATCGAATTAATTTAATTTTTTTTAAAAGTCAATCCATTATAATTTGAAGAGTATTTTAATATTTGAATCCTAATTTTTTTCTCGTTTTTTTAAGTAGGTAGTTATAGTTTGAAACACTGTATTTCATTTTTATTTTATAATAATATTATTACATATATCATTATCATGGTTGAATATTTAACGACAGTAATTAGACATTGTATTTGTTGTCGGTATTAAATTCCTGCATTATACATTTAGAAATTATTGATTACAAACGAAAATTAGTTACAAAAATAATGCAATTTATATAATTATTATCAACAGATATAAAAAATCATAATGATAATGTCGAATAGTGTGGTGTTTGAATTTTTACATATTTGGATTGCAAAAACGATATCGACCTATTTTTCTTTTGTGTCCATGGTTGGAGTAGTTTCCACGATAGAGCTCGTATTATTTTTTACTAACAATATATTTTACTTATATGACAACCCAGGACATATTAAATGACGCGTACGGGATACAATCGTATCTGGATCCTAAAGGCAATAACATTTTATCGACTTATTCTTTGTAACAATATAAGTGTCATGATCTATAGTTTTGTATATTATTTATAATATATATATATATATATATATGTTTTGAGGGGTGAACTTCGCACAGATAGTTTGTATCTGCCATTAAAAGTCATAATATATAGACGTCGATAATTTATCGTAGATAAATTTAAGGTTTTCGCAAACCCCGAAATGCGTTCCTAGCGCGTCGTATCAAGCACGCAATAATGTCTAAGAAGTCCTAGTGTAGTTTAAATTGATTAAATTGCCGCAACTATTCAAGTCCGAAATTAAACGTTGTCATAATTATAATAACAAGAAGTTCATAGTTAAAAATAACAATTGAGGCGTAAATATCAGAAGTAGATAGGACGGTGGATAATAAGTTTATGTGATGGTCCACTTCGGTGGCGATAACTGCATAAAACGATAGCAAAAAAGTCAATTATAAAATATATCTTATACGTTCTGCATCCTGATCATCAGAGCGGGTATTGGAGAAACTTTTGGATGACGGAGCCATTGGATAAAACGGATAGGCATTCCGGAAACGATATCAGGGCAATTTCGATATATATGCCGACGAACCCGTGGCTTATAATAATAAAACGATGGTACGGAGATGCGATATTACCAATTTAATCGTTCTAGCGAATATTTAAAAACCTTATTTAATACCGGAGAAACTTCGGGGCGCCCTCAAAGCGTTATTAATATAATAATGTCGACACAAGTGAAAACTTGGTGGCAAGGGGGATTGCAAGATGGAGGTGGGGTACAAAAATAATGGAAAGAAGTAACAGTTAGGGTTTGTGCGAATAGAAAAAAAAAATTAAAAGAACACGTCCCAAAGAAGAAGAACCGTAGCAGAAAATGCTTTTAGACTCGATGACATGGATTTTTTTCCAACCGCATCCCTCAGGCCCGGGTTATAATTTCGAATGACGCTTCGGATTCCCAGCTGGTAGAAAAAATCCATCCTTGTCTGACCGTATCGCCACTGAAGGTAGGCGCGTGTAACTTTATTAAAAAAAAAAAGACAGACGGCCAAAAGTTTTTTTCCATGGGGTCGCTACTTAACGAGGAGACTTTATCTGAATATATATATATACATACTATTTGGTATTATTGTACAGGTGAAAAATAATCCAAAGAAAATTAAATAATTTGTCCGATATTCAATTTCGATGGAGAGCGGGATAGCCGTAAAAGTTGAAAAACTAATGCGGGACGCGGGAAAAAAACAATAATATAATAACGAGAAAATGACGAGTAACATTATTATTATTATTATTATTATTGCGACATCCCTGCAGTGCAGGCGAATTATGATTGTGTTTGTATTAATTAAATATAACGCCACCATAACTACTACGGGAGTTGTTTATGGTATAAATTTGAACAACAAAATTAAAATGTTTTTATCGAATTATATACGATGTGGTATACGTAGTTGATCGATTGAGCAGTGTTGGACCAGGATAACGAAAAAAAAAATACATATATTATATAGATAAGATAGAGATAAATTACATTTTCGGCCAGCAATGTTCATTAGTTTTTTTTTTTTAAAATTACAACAAAACAATATAATATTTCAAAGTTTTAAACGGATAATGACGCGTACCGGTACTCATTTTATTATTTATTAGTACAAGTTTTTATAAACATGCCAGGGAAATTATTATTTTGTCTGAGGAATATCTTTTTAAACTTCTATGTTGGCAATAATTATTCAGAAATAAATTATCTCAATAATTATGCACACTAATCATACACTAGAAAAATAATAAGTAATATTTTGTGTCGATAATATAAACCGGATTTAATTGTTTATAGTAGATTGTGAGCTATAAAAAATAAAATATAAATACCTACAGTTATTTTGGTAAAGGGTATAAATACTAACTTATATACAATTTTTTTTAGCATGAGTATACAAAATTAAACTTATAAAAATTACAACGATAATAAAATAATTTAAATGAGAGATGACTAGAAGACAATTGAAAATGTATTTACCTAGATAAATAATACATTTCATTTTATAATTTAAATTACATATTTAAATATTTAATTATTTAAATTACACCGTTGTACAGAAAATTGAGGTGAATACTGAATATTTAAAGAATAGAAGCTAAACATACTATATTATGCAGGGCTGTGCATTTAATGCACTATAACTTGATGAAATATGCATCCGTCTGTGCACTAAAAATAGGCAAACATGCAACATTTTGAAAACTAAACCATATAAAATAAATTCATAATTATTTATAGAAGTTAAAAGATACCAATAAATAGTCTGAGAAAAGTATTGGAATTTTATATAAAACAAAAACCACCTGGTATGAAGAAAAAAACAGATAAGCATATAATAAATATATTTTTAAATGAATTTATGTAAAATAAACATTTTATACATACTATTATTAAAATATCGTATTTAAATGACAAATACTACCTATATATACCTATATATATGCCCTCAAACATGCAATAAAATTATAAACATATTGTATTATAATCAATTATATTATGCACTACGCCAAAAATATGTAAAATACAATTTTATATTTAAAACGAAATGTATTAATGTAAAAAATCATTGAATTCACAGTGCGTAATATAAGAGTATATATAATATAAAATTATAAGCATAAATTTTAGTTATATTTAATATTGATTTCTTTGACGCATACTAAATTTTTTATAGTTTTTAATAAACGTGAGTATATGAAAACCGGAAAGTGCAAAATAATGGTATATATTAGGTAAATACAGTAATTTGACGAGTTTGCGTCAACTCCATGTTTGATTTTCGTGATTTTGAATTATTATTGTTAAAACCATGAACTAAGTATCTTATCTAACTATCTTAGTTCATGTTAAAAGGTAACGGTTTTAGAGTTGAATGCAGTGTTCTGCATAGATAACTTAAAATTATCTAGAAAATATGATAAATGATGCATTGAAAATGCATCTAGATAAAATAACAGATAAATAAAAAATAAATTACTCAGATAATAATATAGTTTTAAAATTTTTAAAAATATATAAAATAACTTATAATATTTACACATATTTATGAGCTAATAGTTTAGATTACCTATGTATTGTATTATATATAAATACAATATAGATTAAATAAATAAATTTGAATAAAAAAAAAAGAACGTTTAACACACATTAATATATTGGACATTTTAAATTATCCAGACACCTAATTGTATTGCTTAACTAATTATACAGACATAATTCATTGTAATAAAATCATAATAGACAAAAAATCAAGTGAAATTAATAAAACTGTATAGTTTTATATGTCTGGATAAGATAAAATGATAAACATGTTCATTTAGATAACGGTCAACGCTATATGGATTTAAAAGGCATGTGTTCGTTTTTAATAAAATAATATAACACGTATTCTAATTATCATAAAACGCGTTATCACAAATATATAATAATATGCATAAACCTATTGTAACAGCATCCGTCGGACGAATGTGAACTACGAGTTCGTCGTACACGGTCGATGCTCACGACCACGACACAATAACAACTACAGTAATACGATCAACCGGTACAAATAAAATCAGTAATGCTCGGATCGAATAAACGGGCCGCGTAAAACCAACCCTAACCCAATGCGAATTCGTCAGACCAGACGAGAGAGAGAGACGTGGCGCGATCTCGGTCGACAGTGATTTCGGCGGCGATGCGTTCAAGTCGGGCGGATTGCCGCCCGCCGCCCGAGGTAGGGTTAAATAATGAACAAACCATTTAGCAGACCACTGACCCCGAAATAAAGGTCTGCCGCCGCCGCCGCCGCCGCTGTTCGGCGCATCGACGACGACAGCACCGACCGGAGTGAGACGGTCGTTTTATATTATACGCGTACTCAATAATGCAACGGCGGCGGTGGCCTTTGGATCGGCTGTAACACACGACCTTTTAGTGGACACGCTTCAGCGGACAACGTCGACGCGTCCATCACCACCGACCCACACGTGTTCCAACGCTATGGAAAGATAATATTGTTTTATCTCGGCCAGCCACCGTCATTTTGACGACGACCGTATATTATCATAATGCGACGAGTGAACTGAACTTCGGTTTCAAACAATGATTTATACCTGTTGTCTGCCGCCCACGACGTGGTGTCTTGGCGATTATAGCGTTGGCCATATTATAATAGCTATAATATATAACCGTACCACCGCAAGGGTGTTGTAACCAGAGTAGGGCGATATTCGAATGAAATTTTATTTAGATAACGTTTTATTCGAATGTTATTTTCACAATTATTCGAGTAATTTTCAACTATGATTATTTGAATAATTTTTGTTCATTTTATCTGGGTAAACATATGGTTGGTAATTAAAAACAAGTAGATATCATAAACAATAGTTGGAATAGTATTTTAAGCTACACGATTATAAATCTTATTTTATTCGGAAAAATGTAAAACATTATAAATACAAAAAAATATAGATCTATACTCTATAGAAGAAATTAAAGAATTATATATATATATATATATATATTGAATCTTTTTTTTTAATAATAATTTAATAATATTTTAACATGAATAATATTGAATAATAATATTTTGTAATAATTATAATAATTATTAACAATAGTAAATAATAATAACAAAAATGTAAATAAATAATAATAGTAAAAATGAAAATAAACAATCATGTCATATCCAAGGTTGTGACATGTCTATATCCAATAGCTAAATGGTATATGAGCAATGGGCATATGGATATGGAATGTGCATGCGCTAATGTATAATAAAATAAAACAATATTGCAGTGTAAGGTGCCCTCGAATTCGTAGAGCATCAGAATAAGAAGTATTATAAATTAGATAATTAAAATCAATACGTTTGATTAGTAAATTATTAAATAAATTAACTTAATTTAGTATATAACAAAATAATTAAAGCTATCGTCAATTTGAAGACAAAATATGTTATTCTACCTAAAACTTACCTCACCTAAGCTGAGACTATGTAGTACTGAAACTGGACTATTCACTAGGTAGTAGGTACAATAATAATGTCTTCAATATTGATAAATAGATAATACTTACTACTGACATACAAACTATATAAATATAGAGCGTAGACGTATTAGAAACATTATAGTCATTCTATAATACGTACATATTTTGTACTAGTATAATTTTTTGTTTGAATTCGAATAATAATTTTTTATTTGAATACATATTTATTCGAATAATTATATAGTTAAAATTTTGCCCAACTCTGGTTGTAATCCTAAAGGTACTCAATTAAATAATACATATTAGCTGCTACTATAGGTACTAATAGAATGTTATTATTAGAAGAAATTCTAAAGTTCAAAATTCCGTGGTTTTCTTGTTTTTGCTCTGGCATTTTAAAAACCTATTTTATTGCAATAAATATTATTCTACGAATTCGCACATTGCAGGCAAGTTTGTAGTATGTATGTATAAACAGTTTCAAGAAAAAAATATATTTGAAAATTCGATGACAGTAATATACCTACGTAGTTCATGATATAAAAATAAATATACTAATTTTTCAGTTAATCAAGTGTTTTAAATACGCGGATATAAAACGCATTTTGTAAAGAAAGCTATCAAAAACAAAAAAAAAATCAACATAATAGTCGAAAAAAATTAATCTAACCAATTAAATTCAAAATTGAATATTGTTTGTTATAGGTAGGAACGAATTAATAATTTTCCGAGATTAGTACGAATTATCAACATCATGTATAATTTTGTTTTGTACCTATTTATTATTATTAATTACTGTACAGTTAAAATATACATCGATAACGATTAGAATAAATTTCCCTTTATTTGAATATTCAAATTCAGTTCGTTGTAGTGATCGAGTTTCGTACTCAAGAAGTCCAACATCGGCTCCTTGAAAGCGTACAACTGTAGCAGTATCTTCGTATTAGCGTATTATTACGATAGAAAAAAAAAAGCAAACTCTTATAAAATCTCAACTCTTATTATTTTATAAGACTTTGATAGTTTACTAAAAATATTGATCAAAAATAAATAAGCCGTACTAGGTATTATTATATTAATGTGTTTGAACGTGTCTCGAGTGCACGCAATAAAATTAATTACACTCATATAACTGTATGATCGAACGCGGAAAAGAGAACAAACACACACGAGATATTTTAATTAAAACAAATTTATATATTTATTGATATCAGAAGTTTGAATATGGTTACACAGAAGTAGAATAATTCAAAGCAATAATAATCATCGAGATGAATCAAATCTAAAACCGATTAAAATATATCAATTTTAAAACGAATTTACAAGTAAGTTATTTCCTAGGATTTCAGTTTTTGTAAAATGCACGGTGTTTATTTTAATTTGAAAACTTTTGTAATTTTTATTGCAAATGTTCGATAATTTTTGAGATATTGAAGTGGTTTTTTTTTAATGATATACTTAGTCGCAAATTGTAATAAACAAACGGAAAACAAAAATAATTTTACAATACGACTGTACACCACTCGATGTAGGGTACGGAATTCGGAATTATAAAATAATAAAATGCGACATTAATTGTGTTGTTGTCAAACGGCATTTACTCATGGCAAATTGAGTAAGTACGTCACGTCGGCAACGATTTGATGTCAACATTCTACATATTCTAACACTTCATCATGCCGTATAATACCGTGTAAACAGAAGATTTAATTTCTAATTTTCTAAAAACGAGATTGTGAAAAATCGATCGTCATCGACAACACGAAAAAGTAAATAATTTGCTCATACATGCATAAGATAATCTATCATTATCTTGTTTAATTTTTGCTAATATATCATTATACACATACAATATCTAATTATATCCATAACATTTCATATTGTAATTAGATGTACACTACTAAGTACTGTCGTTAAAAGCCGATTGGCGTAAATTATACAAAATTATTAAATAAATACGAAATTGTCCTGTTGTTTTATTTGCTCTATATTATCTAAAATCTAAATATTACTATTATAACAATTAAAGAGTTTTGTTTGGAACAGAAATTTGTACATCCTTAAGTGAAATTGTATTTTTAGTTTTAATTTTTATGCCCGATTGTTGTATTGAATGAAACATTTCTGTTTAATTAATATTTATCGTATTATTACGGAAATTTGTAAATCATTGTTAAAAGTTGTAACTTATTGGTTCTTAAAATAGGTAACTCATAAAGTCATAAATGCAGAACCAATGTATTATTACAAATGTACGTATATATATTAATATCTTACCAAAATATTTTGTTAGAAAATACTACATTTTGGAACGGAGAAATGTTATTTATGTAATAGCAAATCATCAAAACGTCGATTCAACACTGATAAGTTTTTAAGTTTTGCAAATAAAACTGTAGAAGGTAAACATCACGCTTAAAAAAAAAAAGCGAAAATGAATTATTAAATATTTATTTACAATCATGGTTTGCTATTTCAAAACAGTTTTATTATTGAGTAACTATTATATTAAAATAAAATGTAAAACAAATTGTATTAAGATTTAAAAAAATATATTTAACGAAACGATAAACCAAAAGATTAATTTTTTTAATATAATGGAAATCTGCTCTTTGTTGTGATTTTTCATCTGAATAATTTCAATCTTTTTTTTTTTAAATAAAACAGTTTTGAGATGCGTAATTTAAGGATGTAAAAATCAAAATCCGCAATGCAGTATAATACGTAATATTTTCACTTCCTAAAAAAAAAAAAAACAACTCTCTAATAGTTTATAATCTATTATAGCTTCTTACGTACGCATTTTGTATTTAATCGTGTCAATGTGTGTACGAGCTACACATGACGGAAAACGAAACAGGCAGACGTAGGTAATAGGTAAACGAGAATGCGAAAATTAGCCCGAGAAAAAACTTTGTTAACGGAAAGAAAAAACAAATGTTTTAAATAACGCTCCTTGTTGTGTGTGTGCGTGTGTGTGTGTGTGTGTGTGTGTGTGTGTGTGTGTGTGTGCAGAGCACACGAACATAGACCACGTGATATTATACATAAGCACGACGGAAACTACTGCAGCGATGTAATAATAACTTTATTATTTGTTTCTCGAAATTCAAAAGAGTTGCAGCTCGAAACCGAGATAACATCGAAGTGCGTGCGCGTTTCGGAAGTTATTTTTTAGCCAATGGTGGGTAGGCATACAGTCTGCAATTTATAATGATGACAAGTCCGAGATACGTGTGTGTGAGCATTTTTTTCTCCGTCTTTTTACTCCGCGTTGCACTTCCGGTGCTATTAGACCGTTACGGAGCGTATTAACTATTAAATGTATTATGTTGGTTGCGAGTGCGGTCGGTGGCAATCGATATTTTTGATATATTACTTTTGTCGTCCGGAGAACAATGCCCATTGTTTCTTGGCCATGCGATCGATGCGATTATTGGCGATTTACGGTGAATGAAAACAAAAAAAAAAAAAAAACAGCACAATTTCTGCCGAAATGCACACTCATACATATAATACGCATAAGTACATTCTACCAAAATATAATAGATTTTGAATTTATTATTATGATAGATCGTATTATTAAAGACGTCGATGGATGACAATATTTTCCTTTATGTTTGGTGTCAAAACCGACCAGAGTTTCAAAATTCTGGACATATTTTTGATGTTGATACAAAAACTGGGGACAGAAAAAACGAATGTTTAAAGCCCACTTAAATCCAGTATCTTTAATACTGATATTTTTCTTTAAATGTTTACATAAAAAATATGTCCAAAATTAAGTAAGCAAATCGTAAAGTAATCATTGTAATAATTGTATTCACGGTAATACAATTTTATAATTTATTTATTTGTAAATATATTTGCAAATACTATTAAATGTCATAGTTTTACTAATTATAATAGTAATATAATCTGAACAAATGTCAAACATTTGAATAAGAAAATAATAATTGGTTTTTGTGACCCAAAACTAAATGTATGTGTATTATGCCCTAAAATATAAGCTATAAACACCCTAACCCTCCGACTCTCAAGAAATCTATTGATATAACTTTTATTGAAAACGGAGTTATTGAGTCTATAGAAAACAAACAAAGAAACATTCATTTTTATATATTTGGGTTAATGTATTTTATACTATTATTTAATAAGTAATTTTACCAAATGTATAGAACCTCTACCAACTTCCTTACAAATGTCCAAAATAATATTGACTTTAGAATACCTAACAACTAACAAGAGTTTGCACAAGTTTTATTCCGATCGGTATACAGTCTTGGAGGAAATTTTGTAACATTTATCCAATAGAATACAGTAGTTTTAATATTTGATATTGTTAATTTATAACCTACAGAAATGAAACAAATTTAAATATGTTCTTTGTATATTTCTAAAGTAAAGTACAATTTTATTATTTATTGAGCAGTGAGACCACGTTAACGTAACACAATCGTTTTTTTGTCGTAATTATTAATATAAAACGTAATGCTTATTATAAACCCTGATCACTATTCATATCACTTATTAAAAAATTTAATTTAAAACAGATTTTCTCTATTAATCAATCAGAAACTATAACGATTCATTAATAAAAAAAATACTGATATTATTGTCTGCTCTCACTTATAATAAAAATAATTGTGGGCGCAATAAAATTATGTAGCCGAGCCCGTGAAACAATAGTGTGTTCTGTTTTAATACGCGCATGCCAAAAACGTTATAACACGTGGTGGTGCTGTTTCAACAATGGATTTCGCTTGTTAAGTCGTCCGTTAAGTTTTCGGGTGTGTAATGAATTCCGAAATTAATAAAGATTAAAAACGTGTAATGTTTTATCCAAACACAGCAGTTCGTGGAATCTTCTGCGACCTTTTGTCCCGGCGGCGGCGGCGATCGGACGTCGGTGCGGCATAAGCAGCGGCATCGGGACCGGCGGCGTTATACCGACGTACTCGGCACCATTATCCGCCGACTTAACTAGATTACGCCGCTATAGAACCTTCTGTTTTTACGCATTCCCGACATCGGCCCTTTTAACTCGATTGCCCGTTACCCGCCACCGGACGACCCACTCGTCACGACACATCCGACCGTTTTTATCAAATAGAGCGACACAGCGCACCGCCGGCAGTATAATAATAATACGTATATACCGGACATAATCCTCCGTAATACATCCCATAATATTATTATGTCATTATGTCGTTCTATCCGAGTAAACACGTCGGCGGCACATTCAGATTCAGGTATTTGCAGTGGTCTTCGGTGGTTTGTGACCAGCAAGCACTGGTTTCTTATGGCGTTCTTGCCGAGACCGACTGTCGTCCGAGCAAAACCAAAAGACGCAAACAATCACACAATAACACCGACGTCATATTTCGCGTGCGTGCCCATCTCGATTGGAAAATCGATATTGACCATTGCAAATGGTAATGACTGCGAGGATAGAATGATATCGGAGGTGTTAGTTTTCACCTAAAAAGTTTTATGATGTTGACATAAAAAAGGTCCATTCGGACAATGTCTCTGGATGGGAATCGTTCATTGTTACGACTGAATGTGTCAAAACATAAATGTGCCAAAAGTTGTTGATAAATATGAACTAAACTCGATATTGCTTAAGTTACATAAAAATATTATGTCAAGTTGTTATAAATATTAGTCCAAACTAAAAGGAAACAATAAACCCTTACCCGTAATAATCGTAGTAAATAATAATTGCATTATACGATTCATTTAAAAATTAAAACAATGAACAATTTGCATTTTCTGTTGAACTCGTTTTATGAAATTATTATATTTTCTTTGACCTTATCTTAGAAATTAAAATAATTTCAGAATGCTTTTAATTTTAAGCATTTTATAATAACACAACAGTATGTCGTTTATTGCGAAAAAAATATTATATATACGTAATATTCATAATTAACATTTGTTTAAACTCAATTCATCTTATCGTTTGATGTTCCAAGTAATATAAAATCCATAAATTAAATTGAATCCGATTTCAAAATATATAGTGTAATGTTTTGAACGATGTGTTTTAATATTAGGAACTGTAAGCTCCAAAAGTATTTCAAATATTTAAGCTAAAAAGGATTTTACTGGTTAATATTTTTATACAGTGAATGCTACCGTGAGAACTTGTCCACCTGTTGTAACAATGACAATTATTATTCGTACGAGAATTCACGGGTATTTGGTCGTCAGAGATACTTATCAAACTTAATTCAAATTATCATCCTTATATATAAAAAAAAAAATGTGGGTATTTTCGTTTTTGGTACGAAGCTTACAAATCACTAAGTCATGATGGAATCGTGCCTGCATTAGCTCGGTTCCGTCAAATAATGATAATTAATAACATTAATATCGATAGGTAAGTGCCTAAACGGAAATAAAATAGATTTCTTTCCAAAAATACGTTTGATTTCAAAAAAAAAAAAAAAATATATAAAAATATTATTTTATTTTATTGAACACTATAGTTTAGTTTAATTATTTTTTTTTTTACTTTTGGCAATTGTTGTTGTTATCACAAAGGTGTAGATAACTCTACCATACAGTTCGCGAAAGTTTTGAAATTATTTAAGAACACAATATATTATAATATTCACTGAACGAGTTTGACGTTCCACCGCAAGTGATAAACGCTAATATTCGATTGACTGAATATTTTCAGTGTCTAGTTTGAGTTTTCGTTTTAAAACCCATACCACAATACCCGAACAAAATATGTTAATATGTTTTAATAATTTCTTATTATGGTTAATTTCCAAAAGAGAAAGATAATGTTTATGTATTTCAGTGGTTTTACTTTTGATGGTTATTGTTTTTTACAATATAACATAAATTAACCTAATTTCAAGTTTGAAATAAAAAAATAAAAAATAAAGACTATCGTCCACGTACGGATAAAATATTTACAAACCACCTCACTACTACCATAGAGTTTATTGTAACATATGTCATATAACATAATATAACGTTCATTTGTTACAAAATTATACCTGAATATTAAGAATTTTGTATTTAAAAACTTAACTATCACACGATTATAATATAATCGAACTTTATGTTTCTGAAAATTAAATAAAATGCTATAATTATTAAAATTATTCGGGTTGCAAAGTATGAGTGACTACATTATATTAAGAAATTCTTAAATTTTAATTTTTTCTTTAATTTTTAAATCATTTACAGTCCAATCAATATTGTTATTATATATAATTTTGTTTTGAATTCAAGTATTCAATACACAGAAATACATTTAATTTTATATTTGAAGTTGGATAATAAGATGAGAAAAAAAAAATAATAAGAAAATACAATTTGTCAACAATCGGATCACCACCATCTCTGCAACTAACAACAGTATTTATAACATTTATTAGTTTGAAACTATTGTGTTGTTTTCATATTTTTTATGTATCCCTTCTACATGTGTAGCGTTTATCAACAATTTAATTTTGGGTGGATTAAGTCAATCGTAAAACATTAATTGACACATCCGGTTCATTATAGGTCTCAAAAAAAAAAAACAAATAAGTCAACAAACTGTGTACATTTTATTGTTTAAAGCTAAATTATAGTTTTCCTTAAAATATAAATTTATAAAAAAAAGACAAATTAACATTTTGTAAATAGTCAATCGTCCTTCAAAATATTAAAATTATGTTTTTTTTTCAGTTTGACCTTTGTTCTAAATATAATATACCTATAACAATACCGTCGTAATCGTCAGATCAAAAATTAAAACCATAGTATACAACTGTTTTATTTCTTATTTATATTTAACATTTTTATATAGCATCGTTCTGATGGCGATTAATTTAAAAAGTTTAGCCAAAAAAAGATTTTTCATAACAAATTATATTATTTGTTTAATTCAAATTACTAATTAGTAATAAAAAAATTAACTATAGAAAATTGCACTATCTATTTAAAAAGTACTATAGCTGATGATACTAAGAAAAAAAAAATAACGCTCATTAGTTTTTTTTTATAATTATAATGTTTAATTAACTATTATTGAGTTAAAAATAAGACAAACAAATATATTATTTCGTATTTAATAATTACATTATGGTTGTAAACTGTTATATAATAATTGTTGTTTGTTCCTAAGGTTTAGAAACAAATAATTGTAATTTATGTTAAATCATTAAATTCAAGTTTAAAAAATATAATTTTATAAGAATCATTAAGAAACTTAACTTGATCAATCCCTTCTATTTTAAACACCGGCAATATGAAATAACTCAATTTAAACCTAATGTTCACGTAATCATTCTTATTTCTAATATTTATAAGTTATATATTATTCATACAACAGCCACGATTTTAAATCGAGATAATGTCGGTTAGTAAAAACATACGTAAAATTATGGATATAAATCTCATTTCTTATCATTATTTGTAATATTATTTTATCGTTTAATTGTAAATAATCAAATACAGAGCTATCAACGCGCATGGTCACAATTTAACTAAAAATATTTTTAAATTGTCGTAAAACTGTGTGAATAATATAATATGCGATTTTTCATTCATTTAGTCATAAATGAACACATAAATTTCGCAGTTAAATTGATAATAAATATGCCATAGCTGTACATTTTTTCACAATTTTTTTTTTGTTTTGTTTTCATCCATCAATTATTTTATTTAAACTCGTTTTATCAAGAAAATCACATTAGATGATTCCATTGATAATGTATTCATTTCGTGATCCATGTTTATTCCACCCAATGAAGATGGAAAAACGTGAGGTCTGTTGATAACGATTCGAACTAGTCCGTAATACGTACTCCGTGCTTATATCTATAGTTAACTACAAGACATAATATTATTAATGTTTAAAATAAAAGTTTGATTAGGTCGATAGGTTTTGAAAAAAAAAATATATTATCGATTTAATATTTAAAATATTTTCTTTTAATATTTATGTACACGCTGCATATTATTATGTTTCGTGTACAATATACAACGCATCGTTTAATAATTATATTTTTGTTGGTTTAAAAAAATGTTTGTATACATTATGCATGTATATGCTTTTTTTGTGTTTACAACAATAAATTGAATCATATTTATTTAGTAAAACTGACCCGTCACAGCTGTAAGTCCATGTTTTTTTTATTTTTTAAAAATTATGTTTTATTTTATGTTTGAACGAGTAACATAATATGTAATAGTTAAGCTTATTAATTATTGTTGTCTTTGAATATGTTTACTTTTTTGTTCCAGATGACACCTCATAATAATATGGTTTATGTTTGCAACTTAAATGCGTACAAATAGTTTAAAGTCAACAAAACTGAAATAAATTGGGTATTATAATGAAAATTACAAAGAGTAGTTATGTGAAAATGTAATAATTAAAAATACTGGGAAATACTGCAGAATCATATTATAAATTTTAATATATAAGTTGAAAACTAAACCAAAATGAATGTATTAGATTAGTTATATAGTATAAAAATAAACTATCGAATGAAAAAATTGTTTATTGTATATATACTTGTACATATATTACGGCAATTTAAAAGGCAAATGTATTTCCGTTTGTTAATAATTAAAGACCTCCTCTGCATTATAGTTTTAAGTTCGTGAAGATATAATTCTGGTACACGTCTTCGAACGTTCATCGTCTGATATAATATTTTAACCCACCCCAACCGTGTGCATGCTTTATTTAATATAATAATATATTTATTTATTAATTTAGAATAAACGTTGTTGTATACAACCTATATAGGTTAGGTTAAACTTTTTGACTTATATTCGTTATTATACATTTTCTCAAATTATGGTTAAAGAAATCCTTAAGTATACCTACTGAAATATAAAATACATTTAAATACTTAGAATTTTTATGTCATAATATTATAATATATGTTATAAGGACTGTAATATGATGACGCAATCTTGTATTTTAAATTTATGACCTTAATTTTTACCAAAAATTGGTAAGCATATGATTTTTTTTTTAATGTTTGTGTAAATAAATTGAACTGGTACGAGCGTTCCAACCCCGGTTGTTCGATCAGATTCCCCCGGACTTGGTTTTTTATGATAATATAAAAGGTGATTTACCAAGCGTGCTCACCAACATTTTTTTTTCATTAATAATAAGTTTATTAAAATTATTTTTATTAAAACTTTTAAATATACTCAAAGATCACATTTTCAAATTCTTGAGATTTTTTATGTTACTTAAGATGTGTCTTGTGGTGATATAAATTTCTGTTTTTCAAATGAAAACCTCCCTTTTCTACTGTAATTTATTTGGTTGATAATTTTTCTTTACAAACGTTGATGTAGGTATCTAATTCAAAATCCGTACGAATAGTTTCTTAGTCTTTAAAATGTTTATACTAAGGATAAAAGACCATAAAAATATAAAATATATGTAATATTGGATCTAGTATTTATTATACTTGGACCACTTTAACAAATTAAAAATGTTAATAGATCAATATCAATTACTGACATTTAAATTTAACTCATTATCATGGTCCTGTTATTCTTGGTACACAAAGTTAAGTTTCTCAAAAGTCACTCGTTTCAATTTTGATTTTGATACATCATAATTTTCAGAAAAAATATCTTAAAAATAATGTACAGTGGTAAAAGGGAGTTCACGTTCGAAAAAGAGAAGTTTGTATATCCCCAAGACACGCCTTAAGCAGTACGAAAATTCTCAAAAACCTGAAAATATAAAATTAAAGACAATTTTAAAAATTCTAAAAATCGGATTTTGAACGACTGGATTATTAAAGAAAAAAAGGGGAGTAGGGAGTTGCGTGCTTTGCAATTGTAATATCATCATAGTACATCGACTAGATATCGCCGTTTATAATCCGAAAGCTGTTCATTTTGAAACGTACCATTATTATAAGCCCATACCAACTCTGTGACGAGCATTTGTAAATAAAATACTTTGATTTGGCCGCAGCTACGTGTCAAGTATAGACTTGTCATGAACGATAACACCCACCGCAACGTAACTCAATTATCAGGCACGTGTGGCGAATGTTTGCGGGCATACAGTGGCACTTGTTAAGTAGTCGTCTTCCGTCCCTACGAATCGAATGCAATTGCATGGACAGCAAATCGGACGAAGTGCACTTAAAGCAATGCTACGTGTATTCGTAATACTTGCGTCTCGTTCATACAGACGTCTGAAAGCAGACGGCGATTATTTCTAGAGATGTCCGAACGTGAAAAACCGCGATCCATGAATTTTGATCGCTATAATTATATAATATATTTTATGCACTTAAACTTGAGTGTTTTGCGCTCCGAAATTCGACACATTTAATCCGCTTCTCCGGGACGGTGTTCGACCGTTAGGGTAAACTTACCTATTGTTATCGTTACATAATCTCCTCCTACCTACTAAAAGACTTAATAACGATTTACAAACAATAAAAATTTACTTTCCGTAGTTTCGTTGATAACTATTTAAATCCCCTGAAGCACATCTCTACCGTGTAATGACTTCGGTCATTAATTCTCAAAAGACTATATATATATATATAATAATATACGATTTCTCTGACCACTGACGAGTTATATTTTGCTGATTGTTATTAACATACTTTCAAATAGTCGAGCTGCAAATATATGTAACTAGTTATATAAGAATTACTTAATTTTGATCAATCATTGATAAAAATTTAACATTTTATAAAAAGTTCATAAACATAATATTGCATTAGTCACACGTGTATAAGCGGTAGTCTGTTATATTCCTTAAATACTGTTTAAAATTGTTTTGTTCGTTAAACTAAAAAAAAATTAAAATAATTAGTTGATAATTTTCAAATCCCGTTTTGGTGAATATCAATTTCACGTTTCATTTAAGTTTGGAAAATTTACTAAAACTTAAAAGGAGGTCGGTGATTAATGAACATGGATTTTAGCGGTGTTTGAAATTACACTGAGTGGTGGAAATGGTCGTGAAAGTAACTTTGTTATTTGAATGTGTGTGTTTTTTTTTCAAGTTGAAAACGTATACTCATTGACTTACAAGTCCCGCGGGACATTCACGGTGAGTTTTTGTTTGATATCGTGTCGATCACGTGAATGTCTTCATTTGAAATGTTAAGATTACACGGAAACTAATACGACGACGTAGACACCTTTTTTTTTGAACGACGACAGCTCAGAAAAATACAATTTAGTACTAAGTTTATTTATAATTTTCGATTTCAATTAAATTTACATTATCTCATTAAAAATGTGAGAATCTATAGATCGTTTTAGAAAATGTAAATTATTTTAATCCTATCATAACAAATTATGTATATTCCGTGGAAGGTTATAATTTAATCGATGATTAAAATAAACCTCCAGCTTAAATAAAACTATACTGACGTTTCATACAAGTGATCAAATGTTTAAATAATTAATATAACAGCGAGTTTCATTTATTATTATCATACAATGGTGCAATTAATTTCGGTTATATTAACTGATTTATTTGATAAAAAAAAAATACTTATTTTTATAAATTATTCTAAGATAATTGCATTTAAAATACAACTCGTAATAATATTTTTGTTCTACTAAGAAAATAAACAATCAATTCCACACGGTTGTACAATTTATCTTCCATAATATACCTATTATTTAACACAATAAACCAAGAATTTTAATATGTAATAAATCATTTTTGGTATATGTTATATACTTATATGTGAAATAAATGAAAAAATTCACTGTTACATTATAATATTGTTTTATTTTTGATTAAAAATAAAAAATATAACTAAAGTAAAAATTAACTACGTGAGCAAAGGTTAAGATTTATTTTCGTCAAATAATTTAAAGTTTTTTTTCAAAACTCAGTAAATTTAAGCACTCGAAACAACTACCATAGGTTATCGACCACCATCATTTTTGAACAGAAATGTATTGGTTTTTAAAAAATATATATATCTTGTATTACTATCATCACCTTTTGAAGAAATACAAATAATCCAATCTTCAGTTTTTAGTGTGGTTTCAATTAAATTTAATTAATCCTCTGGGCGGGATAAATGCATAAAATTCTTAATACTATTCAAAATAGGTCAAAAAAAAATAAAAATAATTACACGAAAACTGGAATATTTACTCAACACAAGTTTTTGAAAAAAATTATTTTTTTTTTATATTACTGTAATTCAATCTTTTTATTAACTTTAGTTACTTGCATGTTTCATCAAATATTTATAATATAATTTTCAAAATGTTTTTGTTTATCCAAATTAATAATTATCAAATAATATTTCAGTTAACCATGTATAGCAAAAATTATAGATTATAGCGATCCATCGCTAACCATCACACTTAGCTATAAAATATTAACTTAAAACATATTATTTTGAACAGATATCAGTAAAATAAGTAAAATAACATTTAATCGGTATGAGAAAAAGTAATAAGACATCAGCACCCCAGTTTAAAATATATTATCATATAGGTAGTTAATTTAAACCATAATATAGACTACCACACAAGATAATAAAAGTTGAAACGACCGGCTCAAAAATATAATATATTACCAATGGACAGTGTAAAGTTATTTACAATAATCTATCAACGGAAAGGTAAACTCGAAGTTTACTCTACAGTATAGAGCGACTTCTCAGTAGTTTTTCATAACTATTATTATTATTATTTTGGTTTTAAATATTTCTATGTAAGTGATTAATATATTATTATGAATGAGGATAGTCAATGTGTGTATACTATGACGTACAGTATGCATACGTCATAACGTGAAACAGAGCTATTCGAAAACCGCAATGTTTATAAATGAAACAATTGTTTATTAAACTTTGTTTGCGGAATACGGTACACAGCATTAACCTCGTATTTCATATTTAAGTGTTCGATCGGTACACACAAACATTGAAAAAAACCCAATACTCATTTTAGTTTACTTAATTTATTGTTCACTTACTGTTGCAGTATTTGAGTTTAAAGACGTGGTTAAGCTATTTCAAGAAGAACGCAAATAACTAAAAATAAAACAAAAATAAATAAACAAATAAAAACCTTTTCTTCCAGTAAACAATCTTTTACCGACGGTTAACTTATAACTACATGTACGCGTAGGTATATAAAATGATGCGTGTCGTTCGCTTTTATAGGCCTCTGATCCGAAGTTGTGTCGGTGTAATACACAGTGTGTTCATCCTCGTATAAGTTTGTCCATATTATATTTTCAGTAAGAAAATTTCGTACATTTGTGAACTTTTTCTGGTTGGTTTATTGTGCTAACTTGTATAGGTATGTACGAAATGCAACTTACAAAATGTCTAGGACGTGCATTTGCATATATTGACATTTCATGATGTTCGGGGAATAGGTACCTAGTGCAATATGTTGATAGTTTGTTGAAAATCACTTACTTTGGTAAATAGTTTTCATGTGCTAATGTCAAAAATGATTTGATTTAATTGTGTGCATCTCATATAAAATTGAAATCGAAGCCAAATAGTTATGACCAATACAAGTACTCTATAGATAATCTAAATGCAACTCAAATGGAATCTATTAATTTGTTACGGGTCTTTTTTTTATTACAGATAATTTAATGTGGGTAATACGTGACCAAGCAATTGCATGGTTCATACTGTTATCGTCGTAGATTCTCTTTAACAATTTTTATATTTTAGTGCATATTTTGATAGTTTGTTTCAGCATTGTTTATACTTTACTACAATTTGCTTTGTCTTTGAAAATAACGTAACTATATTTAACCATTGTTGAGTTAAGCAATTTACTCTCAAAACGCTTACTTAAATTTACTGTATAATAATTAACGATTTCTAATTAGTGTATAATTCTACTGACATAATATTATTATTATTTAGTACAAATGAAATCGTATGGTTCCAGTAAAAGTGAATTAATAAATTTACCTTTATCAATTCTGTCTTCACGCCATCCGTTAATACAACTAAATTATTGTAACCCATAATGGCCTTAAATCTGGCAAGGTGACAATGTAGTCGGTTTGATAAAATACATGTATAATTAATCAGTAATGTTGAAACATTTTCTTCGTCGAATACGGTTGTGACGTCTTATTATAACGACGTGAGTTGTGTAGGTCTCTGCAGTATGGGTATATATGTACAGTATTATTGTGTAGTGTATTTTATTTTTGAAAATAAATATAATAAATGCAAAAATATATAAATATTTCAAAAGACACAAAGGTCGTGAGGTAAAAATCAATAGGCAATTTTAATGGTTTATAGTGCGTTGGATAGATTTTATATACAGGTCGTGTATACAATATATAATATTATAATAAGAATACTTGAAAATACATTGAAAATATAATATTATTTACGAAAAAAAAAGTTTCAGGTAAACTAAAAATATTCTAAATTATAACAATATTATCGTGGAACAATTATTGCAACATTAAACATAAAAGCTTGTCTTATTGCAATAAATGCAATTCTTAAGACTAAACTTATTTGTAACAATATCATACCCACCATTTTTTAAATAGTAGTTTGTATACGACCTAAAAATATAAATTGTTTAGTAATTCAACTAAACATATTGTATTTTATATATTATTTATATTTGTTTGTAAAAGTATAGACGTACGTTAACATTGACCTAACTCAAGTTAGTTATAGTAGTTAAGTTAAGTATTTTATGTTCATCAAAATAATCATACTTATGTCGACAACCACTAGGTATATAATATTTTCTTATTTGTTAACAATCGTCAATTCGTGTTGTGTATGTTAACATTTACCGGTTTCGTCATCATTCATCATACCTTGAACACTAACTCACAGTAACATAATATGCATATAATAACAATAATAATAGTAATAGTAATAAAAATGATTATTTATTTCTTCAATAATATAGATAATTATATATTATATACAATATAATATAGTAAAGTCGGATCACCTCCAAAACCAATGGCTCTGCAGGAAGTGAGAATTCCACTAGTTATGCTACTTTGGTTTATTAGTTATGATAATAGTATTTACAATTAATTGTATAAATTGTATATTTAATTAACAATGAATAAAATAATTAAGATACAAACGCATTGATCTATAAGTGGGTATATGTAATGGTATAGAAATGACATAAAATAGTTAAATAATAATACATACAAAATAATTTCTACTTAATCATTAGATTATTTAAATTAAGTTAAAACAAATAAATTTTAGTGTTTAGATTATATATGTTTATTTTATGATTAACTCAAAACAGTTTAAATACAAAATAAGGACTGGATTTTCCAAAAACTTTTCTATAGAAAGATAAAAAATGTTTCTAAACTGTTTTTTAGTGTATTAAAAAAAAATCTGTATGATCAAAGTTATAGTTTTTTGTACTTAAAAACAATAGCACAAATATTGAAAATATAATTTGATTTTAAGTCGAAGATACAATATTCATTAAAATAATATAGAGTATTTGTTGAGTAAAGTTTTAGTTTAATTAAATAACAGTTTTAGTATTGAGTTTAATGTGATTTCTAGTTCTCTAATGTGTATACAATAAACATTTCCCAAAAATGTTATAACCATGACATAAATCACTGTACTAATGATGTCTACAAAATTTTTTTTTTATAATGTTTTATACAGTTGGTTCAAAAATTTCATTCGCCCTAAAGGATCTCTGTGATATCAATAAATTTAAATAGGTTTTTTCAACAGTATATTTAAAAAATAAACAATTTAAATGTCCCGTACCTACTTTACTAAAACGTCCTGTATTTCTTATAATCCTTAAGGTTATTTTAATATTAAATTATGTAATAAGTTATTTATATTATTATTGTATTATTATATAATTTGGACTGAAAAAGAATTGTTTAAACATTGTAATGCTTTGTTCAGTTTATAAATTAGTTAAATATTTTATAAATTCATTATTATTTATTATGTTTAGTACCTAATAATAATACAAAATAATTTGTCAATGTTTAGATTCTTTTATGAGATAAATTAAAATAAACGATTTACCAATATGTGTACATACGAATTGTGAACATTTGTCGGGTATTTTTATTTCAAAAATCCAAACACCTCAGGAAGTTATGTTCGTCAATATTTTATCGCATGGGAACAAAAACGCACCGTCGTTGTCGTCAATATAATATATTTATACAATTTATAATACTGTTTTTGAGTGTTTTTCGAGTGGTATTATACCGATTGACGCACATTTGAAAGAATTTGAGTCACTGGTAGAAATGTTACGAGGCGGTCTCTTCGATTTTTTTTCATTAGTCACTAATATTTCTATTTTATTTTTTCATTTTCTCGTTCAGTTTTCCGATCAGGAAAAACCGTTTTCGTCAGTATACGTCTAAACAATGGAGTCGTTATCGCACACAGAACCACGCGTCGTATTACATTGACGTTTCCGACGTAGTATATCATTTTAAATTTACCGTTCATTTGTTTTTATTTTTCAACCAAAAAATCGACTGAGAAATGACAGGTCGTTTGTTCCACACACGCGCGTGCGTGCGCAGTTGCGCAATCCGAGAACATAAACAATACACAATATCATAATATACTAATGGATAAATAAATAAAACCTAAAAACGTCACGATCCATTTCGTTTACATCTTTAAAACTTCGGTTCAAAACGAAAAGAGAATTAACATGTTTAATATTATAAAAAGTGATGGCCGAATGACAAATCGTTTAGATTTTCTAGAAGTATAAATTTACTTAACTGTACCCCAAGAGTCGATTTGTCAATATCGATATTGATTCCCGCGTGATTTTGTATACGACATAATATTATACTGGTGCGTCTATAGTATGTATAATAATCAAATATTATCAATACAATTATTACAATGTTTTCGGAATAATATAATCAAACCACTGTAATTATACTTATATTCAGATAAATCGCTGTAATAGAAATATCAAAATAAATAAATAAATAAACTTCTTCATATAATACAGACATTCTAGTATGCAATCACTCGAAATAATTTTTCGTATGCAATGATATCTGTATTTTTATCATTGAATTTAAATTAAACAATTCCATTAGAGTGATTTATTCAACACATATTATATAGCAGAACGGTTAACTTTACTCACCCATCAAAAAAAAAAAAAAAAATAGCTGCATATTATTCAAATTTTCTTAAAAAATATATACTAAGGAGTACTTAATAATGATTTTACATGATATATAAATTATATGTGATATTTATGCTGGTATGTTTATAATCTGAACATTTGTATGAATAATACATTTTTAAATTATCATAGCATATTATCATCATATAAATATAAATATATATATAAATATATGTATTTAAAACATATGATCGTGGTCTATTACATGTGGTAAATAATACCTAATTTGTCAGAATCTACTCGCTCAAATTCCAATTTAAATAATATTGTTGATACTAACATATTTTTAAAAAAAGGTTCCCCTTGAAATAAAAAAAAAAAAATGTAATGGCACAGAAATCTCCTTAAATCGTATTTAAAACCTTAGCATTAGAAAATATAGTATTGAGAATGCTTTGTTAATCACTCCACGGAATAATAATATTATGCAGTCTCGGTGTCAAACAAAATTCACTCGACGACCGTTCGGTTGTGTGGTCGCACTAATTGCAGACGTCCCATTTCCTCGTTTAGATCGCTCAGAGACCAGACGCATAATATTATAATTACAAAAATCAACTTAATTTTTAATACAGTTTCATTTAATTTTAGTATAAATTTGAGAAAAAAATCCCGCAGTGATACGTACATGGAATATAAAGATAATTTGTTCTGTACCACACAATAGGTATATATTTTAATATTATAATTTCCGTTTATTGCCGTCATGACATCAATTTATCGTGTTACGGGATCAAGTTATGATACGAAGAATTGCGTTAAACCAATAAAATCATCTCGACTGATATTATTTTTAACAATTATTTTGATTTGAATGTGTGAGTTAGTTTTGTTCTATTATTGGTTTGACAATGATATTTGGAATTCAGTGGCATTTATAACAATATTATGTAAAGGAAATAATTTAGGTACAAATTGAGTTTACCTGCACTTGTACTATAAATGTGAAATAATTATAATATTATAATTAAATAGTGATACACACGATCGCCCTCGGTTGCATTGGTAGGTATATGAAATTCGATTTAACCACATTCCATAATATAATTGTAAGATGATAATATAAGATTAACAAAGACAACGATTGTCAACATATTATTATTAATATTATTGTTAAAGTTAAAATATTACAAAAGTATAAATTGGGTTGGAAATATATCTGTGTCATCGAATATTAATATAAATATTGGAAAAACCCAATAAATGTCAAAAAATTGTTACTTAGTTTGTTATATTAAAAAAGTTTTCAAATATGATATAAGAAATGTTTAAAGTTCATCAACTTCATATGTTTTTCTGTAATTTTTTTTTTGTGGTTTTAACTTTTACCATTCAACTTGGAATCCAATGAACAGTATTGAGAAGTCCGAGAAAATATAAGACGGAACTTCTATAAGTCCGAACGATGTTCTCGTCCATTTTTATATCAAAAGTTATTTCGAAATAACAACTGGAGATTATATAAATCGGATTGAGTGTTAAAACTAAAATAAAATCTCATTAATTCCATAAGATTTTTCAAGTAGCGAACGAGACAAAACACGGCTAAAGGCACGTTCTGCAGTACCTAAGTATGTATGTATTACCTGGAAAATGAGCAGACACTATTTTTCAGTAACACAATGAATTATGTTTTCCTTGTCATATATACAATTTATACTTAATTGAACATTTAGAAAACGAATACACAATATGATAAGTGTCAATAATAATTGTTGCGTTTGCATGTTTTTTTCTCGTAAAAATTATTTCTAGGAAAGTAATAACAACTTTATGAATTAAACCGCATAATTATTAGAGAACATTTTTTGATATTTCAAAGATGTACTTCTTCGATTTGATAAAAGTGTAGAATGCATATTTAATGACAACGCGTATTTTACTGATAATTTAATAATATATGTACATTAAAAATATTGTAATTAAAATTGAAGGCATTATATTTTTATGTTTTAATTCTGTGGTTGTGTGGTGATATCGTGGCCAACTGCAAAGACGCAGTGTCTGTCTTCTATTATACTCAATATATACTTATCTATTGTAAATAAATTATGGACGTGAATAAAAGTAAACAATTAAAGTGCATACAATATCTATAAATTTACTATATTTTTAAATTGAAAAAAAAAAACCTTCCAAATTAATAGGTTTAACAATAATTAAAACAAACGACGAGTTCATATTTTCGTTTTAAATATAAATGCGTATTTCGTACACATAGGGTTACATCGAGTCCATCATACATCACAGACGCGTGTCACGTACTCCCAATCGTGAGGTAGTCGTACGACCGGATTCGTGAACTTTGGCCGGCCGAAGAGTTCAAATAACTTTATCATCATGCCGACTGCGACCGTTTGCCGGAGCTCTACGTCACTGTTTCCGGCACGAAGGCAAAATCAATGAGACGCGGGGAATTTGCGAAAGAAATTTTATTGAATTACCTGGGCCGCACACAAGGGGCTTACGGGTGTGCGTGGGATTTCGATTGAAGGGCTTATGCGTATGGGGGAGTCATTAGAACGGAACGCTCCAGTATCAGATTTTTGTGCATATGGGATTTCGTTTCCATCGTCGGTAGATTATCGTTCGGAGATTTTCCACAGATAAATGCCACGGACTTATTGGCTTTCGACTGTACACGAGCACATACATGTATAAACATATACGAGTATAGGCACCGAATATAACAGTAAAACAGCCACTTGAATGTCTTTGTTTGTTAACCAGTGGCGTTTATTTTGTCATTAGTAAATTGCATTACGCCATTATGGTGCGGGTGTATTATTATGGTTTAACGCGAAACTACGTATCGCCAAAATCGAATATTATATACCTCCGTCTATGTCGACAATGTCAACAAATACATAACGATATTCATTTTTCAGAACGGTTTGCACGATTCCCAATAATAATAGTCGTACGTATTACAATGGGCAAGTACATAGAAAATATGAATGATTTATAAGCATTTTTTTTTTTTTTTTTTAATAAACATTACAAACGCATTCTACTGCAGTCAATTTATATAATATCCACCCCATACAAACAGCTGTACAACCATATTTATCCTCTTAACACTCACTAGCACTGATGTTAAAAACGCTTGAATTATAATTAGTTTATTAACGGATCTTTGGCCACGGTAACTCGATGTCTTTATAACTGAAGTGGTAATCTTATAAAAACAGATTACCGTGTATTTTAAAATGGACTACTTTATTTATAAACTAATAACATTAATTATGCTACCACTCTGTCCATCGTACCATACGGTTGCGTACGATCCACCTTTTTGGGAACACGATTGCGTACGTTGACACATTTAAGTTTTTAGTTTAAAATTTATAACATATTTTAAAAACTTATTTTTTTATTTTACTATAAAAAACATTTTTAGATTACTATACTAAATAAAATAATTAAAAACAATAAATGGTAAATAAAAGATAATATATTGTAAAAGTGCATTTAATTTAAAATTGTATACCTTGGTACCGCTTAAATAACTAATTTTTGACATATTTTTATGAATTTTATACTTATTATATTCTTTTATAGTTTCTTTTATACGAATTAAATCAGCATTTTTCATTTTGTTAACTCAACCTTTGAGCGTTATAAGTTTAATGAAAACTTTTTGGTCCATTTGTTAATTAATTTGAATTAATTATTTTTAAATTGTGCGTTCTATTAGTTAAAATCAAATGGCAACAGTGCTTCAAAAGTGCAGATAAAGAACATACGCAATCGTATTTCATCGCTCTGTGCAGTTGAGATGACTTCTTCCTGAGCCGTCCATCAATCATTAATCACACTTTTTTACTCATGCCCAGTTCGTGATGGCTAACCTATTTGAGACGCGTTAGTCCAAAATCAGACAGATTTTGCAATTGCAGATTATGTTTTACGACCCCTAAACCATTATAGACAATTCACTATGGAAAATATAATAATGATAATAATTGTATATAATTGTATAATACATAAATTATTTAAAAATTGTTTAGTCATAATAATTATTATTGTGTTACCGACTTGTAAAACTTTGTCAGTTTTAGAATCTCACCAATTCTGGGCGCTGTTTTCCAAATAGGATAGATTTAGGGAATATGCGATCAATTTACTGTCATTGAAATTAAAACTACTGAATAAATTCTTCAGTCATCATAATAATACTACCACTATCACATATGATTCTACACAAATACACATAAACACGCGAGCTCCACGCAGCAGGAAAACGTAATGAACCGCTTTCTCAATATATTCGTAAAGTTATTAGGTTAGCAGACAGACCTCACATAACTTGCTATTCGATTGTTATATCCACCAGACAAACGCACAAAATTATACTGAAGTCTATACTATAATTATTTTTATTTGTATTTCACCTTTATTTAAAACCCGTTAAACCCGACTTGCCCACTCTACTCTGAACTCTTGATGTGATAGTTAGATTAGGTAATAAGTTTTTTATACCAATTTGTATTTTAACTAATTTATTAATTCGTTGTATAATTTATTTATTTTTAAATTTAGCAATTAAAAATCGCATCCTTTTCAAAAAAAAATATTTAGGTAAAAAAAAGTTGTTTATATATTTTCGATACTTGTACACAGACGTTCAATTAATATTTAGGTAACTTTTTAAAAATTTACTTAAAAGGGATAAAAACCTTCGAAACTACAATATTTAATTAATATGCAAATACTGACAAATCGATACAGTAATTATTTATACCCATATTAGTATATTGTATAATATAGTATAGCCATAACCAACCCTGTTTGGTTGTTTTATAAATTCCCCCGATTTTCCGATAGCGGAGGGTTTTAGCGTCAATATTATAAGAAATATTTAAACTCGGGAGATACGAAAATTGTATTCGATAGAATAGAGGTCATCAATACCGCCAAGCCACCTGCATCAGCGGTGGTGGTTTAGGCGTCTATCATTTATAGTTTGGGCGAGTGAAATTATTTTTACTTGTGTGAAGTTAGAATCTAGTGATTTTGATGCGAATGTTTTTGTCGCTAATCCATTATTTATCACTGTTATTAAAATTTACTGTTTATAATAATTTATAATATTACTATGCCAATATTTTTTTTTTAAGTTAAGAGTTCATTACTAATTATAAATTATGTATTTTGTATGTGACTTTATTTTTCAATTGACACTTATATATATTAATTTACCTATAAACATATTCATACTTGTTCGCCCAAACAGTATTTTTATTGGAATAACTCTCGCTCATTTGGTATATAATTATTCGTCCAAACACACCATATTTTGGGTCGATTCGCCCAAACAGTCTATAATCACAACATCCTATCGTCCTTGTCATACATTATTTTTCCCTTAAAATTTCAAATTGCTGTAGGTTTATTATTGTTACATTATACTGAAGCCGTTTCGAAAAATATTGTCATGCACTATTCACACTAACGTTTTCCATTCCACATATTTTGTAATTATTGGATTTTTGGTTAATTCCACAGATGGGGCAAGCTAATCAGTTATCGAAAAGGTGAAACCTTATCATGTTGTTTGTACTTGGGTAGTTCAAAATGACTGAGTTATATTGAGTCAGTGGGGTATGAAATACAAAATCGAAACACGTTGCGACGGACATCGAGAAAAAATATATTGAGTGACAATAGGTTAAAGGCACTTCCTAGTTGGCATGATATAACATCCAATTTATATTTAATTCTTCCTAAACATTAAATTTAAAATATGTAGCTAATTAAATATCACCGGGTTTTAGATTAAACAAATATATTTTAATCAATGGAATTTACTAGTTAAAAAATAAACAAAAAGCACTGAAATAGTTGACACATTTTATTTATTTTTTTCAACAATAAAACAATCCACAACCCATCCTGGAATTTCAGCGCAAAACGACGTACCCGTAGGCGATGGAATTCACACGCACCCTTGATATTGATTATTTTTTCGATTATTGTTTTTACCTCAACTTCAAATAATTTCATTACTTTTATTTTTATCTCGTGCGCATTTTTTTTATAAGACGTGGTCATGGCAAACGTATTGGTCTGTGACTCATCGCTGGCGCCACTCACTGCGTGTAATCTATCGCACGGATCGTACAGAATTTATTCCGAAAAAACGTCGACAGCACCACGTCGAGATATAATTTATTTTTTATGATCTTGGGCTGGTTTTTATCGTTTATTATCTTATCATATCACAAGGAAAAAATGTCTAACAGATAATTTTGTTTATTTTGAAAAGTAAGTATTGTATATTTTAATTTGAGTTATTTTAAAAATGTGGATAGAGTAATTAAAAATATAATGTGATGTAAGCTAAATTTATATTTTGATTCTAGATCTTAATATTATTAATTAGTATTTTGTCTCGTACTCTAAAAAGTAAAAGTAGTACAATAGCTGCCATGTGAAAAAAATTACGTTTGTATTTGCCATTAATATTATTTACATGAATTTCAGCTTCTAAAACATTTTTTAATAGACAAAAGATTTGATCAAATTTCAATTGGAAACGAATGCATTTTTATAAAAGTGTATGTTCATTGTTTTTGCACCCGATAAAATGTTTTTAAACACATCAAGAAAATTTAAAAAAAAACAAAATAGCTGTGGACGTATGTTTATTTAATAAATTGTATACATGTTCGGTTCCATGAAGTAATTTTTCGAATAAATCCATTTTAACCCGTGAATAGTGTAAGTATAATATATTATTGTACATAAGGTGTTCAAAACGATTGCGTTTAGCTGATTATTCACACTAACCGTCATCGTCGAGCGTTGAAATCACGCTATTTTCCTGCATCAGATACTCTAAAATTACCCAATGAAAACCCAGATCAAATTTCGCATGAATAAATAACAGAGAGGTATAGTAAGAGTTCATTTAATGCTTTACCAGAACACGTAGTAATTATTATTTAGAGGTTGGATTACTGTAACTGTCTCTTAGAGTACAACTTAATTGTGTACCAAAAATCTCGTCGACTAATGCAAATACCTAATGATTTTATCTATAATTCAAAATTAATGGATTTCATTAAATAAATCTATGGGCTACGAGAACATTTATTGAATTTATTACTACCTTTTTGGGCCTAATATAATATATAATTATTTAAAATATATTGTATAACTAATGAAAAATATAAAGATAAAAAAAATTAAATGGATAATTATTGAATGATAACTTATTAACTGTGTAATAAAACTGATTTTACTTACTATAATTTTTTCAAAGTGAAATTTTATTTATTTTATCATCAATATATCATTTTAGTCCTTATTAGTATTGAAAGTTAATCATGACTTTAAATTTGCATTTATTTAAAATATAAACGTTGTATAATTTTTGCGTTTATTGCTATTTAGAAGTAAAACTTTGAACAATTTTTATGTTTGCCGTAATTTAGAATAGAATATAAAAGTTATACAAAATAAGAGTTTATTGTTTATCATTAGAAATAATATTTAATATGAAGAATGGCCCGGATACGGAGTATAATTAATTCTTAGATTGATCGCAAGATAAAAATAAATAATTTGGAATAAAATATATTTCTACAAAATCAATGTTATAACTCTTAAGTAAATTTATTTTAAATTGTTTTATTATTATTTTATATTATATTATCGTATGTAACGTTACAATCATAATGCCATTAAAACGTTTGCAAGCCCAGTTTTTAACTTATTAATTTTAATCATCTAATATTCATACAGATATTTGTTGATCACTGGGATAACTTTACCGATACGCACCTGAAAAAGTCTAATAAGTAATGATATGCGTGTAGATGTGTGAATACTAAGTTATATTAAATGGCAATAAAGTTTTTAGAAATGTTTTGTCAAATTGTTGCTAACACAAAATAAAATATTTGCTCGAAACCAAAAATCGCTAATTCTACCGTAAAAATGAAACAACAATAACTTTTCCAAAATGCCTCATTTGTGCCACATTGGTCGACACGCGTATAATATAGAAATTCCGTGTTAATTAAATTACATCGTAACATCATAATTTAATATAAGTTCGAATTATTTTATTAGATTGATGCTCATAACTAATTACAACTAATATTTTTTCTTTAAAGGTATATTAACATAATATAACCGTTTAATACATCTAAGTGCATGGTAATTTATTTTGTTTCAATATTCAATATAATCAAATGTATATTATATTTTCTTTACGGAAAAAAATTATCGAACTATTCAAACTTTTCAGAATTGTATAAAATTACGGTCAAAGAGGCATTTACACAATACTATCTTAAAACATACAACTCGACTTTTGGCAAAGTACTTATTTGTATCATTAATGAACCCTGAGACGAAAAAGTAAATGTTTACTTTCTTAAGTTATCGACATATTTGGAAATTAAACTGTATCAGAGCTCAAACAAAAGTTATTTGGTGTTTCTTTTAAGATTAAAGTCAATTAAAAACAAACGATGAAAAAATATATCCTGATCGACCTCAAAGATGGTTTACAGACAAAAAATATATATTATTTCGTTGAAGATGTTATTTGAAATATTGCAATTATATAAATATATTTTACAATATGTTTAAATTATTCAATACACGTCATACTTATATTATTTTTCTAATTAAATAGGTGTTTTAAATAGCTGTTAAATGTTATATGTGTATATTTTTTAGAACGGAATAAATTGTAAGCAAATCGTGTTTTGTATATGGTATGGTGTGATTGGAACAAATTTAAAAACAAATGTAAAATTTTATAAATATTTGTTTAAATGTACAAAAACAAAAAACTTTTAATATTAAAAATTATATTTTATGAAAATATAATGACATGTACAATTGTATTATAGTAAAATTTAAATGTAACACAATTTTACAATTTTTAAATAATCAGTAAAAATATTGTTTTAACCGAAAAAAATAAATTTTTAGATATCGTACCATACATACTTTATGGTATATAATATAAATTATTATATTATTTTACGCAATAATTTTGAGTTAATAATTTTCTATTCCATAATATAAAAAGAGGCTTATTTTGTTATTATATTATACGCACAAGAGGTAGTATAAAGTAAAATGTATATAATCTCAGATTCAACTTTGTACATAATTCAAAAAGAAATATGTCTGAAGACTGAAAGTAGGTAGGTAGCTATAATATTATGAAGAAAGAAATTAGTTAAGCATTGTGTTCAAAATCGCAGAAAGGATCTTTACCATATTTTTCTCTCTTTTAATGAAATTCAAAACAATTTAATGTATTATTCATGTCGATTATTATTAAGTGGTCAGTGTATATCGTATGTATATTATATATTTAAATCTATAATAATCTGTGTTATTTCAAATTTTTTTTTTCGGTTATTTATTATGTTGATTATCTGCCACTCTTTTTGAAATGTGTTAATTACAGCCCTTTTGTAAGGAATAACTAGAAAAATAGAAAAATCTAATGTATTCCATTACACTTGATTTCAGGTTTTAAACTGTTCTCTTAAATAAAGACGACTTGAATCACTTTAATGGCTAACGTTGGTGGTTGAGTAACGGTCTAAAAACTAATGTTTCTGAGTGCTTTCAAATCTCATTTGACCATCAAATCCATTCATTATTAATTAAAAAACCTATTTTACAGGTTGTCCCTATATATTTATAAAAAAAAAAGTATTTTCTTTCAAATGATATTATGTAGAGTCTCAAATATGCATTTAATTAGTAACAGTTTGAGTATAAATCTAAATCACATAAACGAAATATTAGTCTTTTGAATTTTTTTTTTTTTTTTTATATAACACGATCATTTTAAATTATTTATTAAAATAATAAATATTACTTGTTATAATTGCAATGGAAAACTATACTATGGAAATTAATTTTATTAATAAAATATATCATAGTTATAAGCAAATAACTTATAAATTACTAAATGGTTATTCATTGTTAACCTTATCGATGAAGACAATTTAAATTTAAGTTCATATGGATTTGTTTAAAACACCCATACATATAATACAACTATTATAGACGATCCAGATTTCAATACGAATATAAGTACATAAGTCAGGTATCCAAGTATTACGTAGTGCAAGCAGTATATCCGAAAATAATGAACAATCATCCAAAAAACGACTTTAATCTTAGAAAAGAGGTTTAGTGGAGAAGTATAGAGGATGAATGTATGGATCAACGCTTTTATATTATGTTGAAAAGAAATTATTCGGTTTTTTAATAAAAAAAAAAAAAATTGATACACTTTGTTTCCCGGCTGAAACTTGCTCGAAATATTTCTAGTGATAGATAAATACCCATCTCAAAATATTTGAGTTTAATTTTTTTTTTTTAATTTGTTTATAAAATTGACAAAATATGAAACAAAATATTAAAAACATACATTTTATGAAAAATTATTTTTTTTACTTTAGTTTTTGGAATCGTAAATACAAAATATAAATTTGAGTTAATAAATATAATATTATCAATTTATCGTAATTTAGATAATCAAATCTAAAACCACGATAAATATAAACTAGGTAAAATCAAAAACATGTCGGTTTAATTGTTAATATTCAGATTTGCAATATTCCTAAGAAAAGCGTCAGTATAAAGTTTTTATATTTCAAACTAAATTGTAAGGAATTTCGTATAAATTGGTGCCACTGGATGATAATGGACACAACTATGTAAGGTGTGTTCTAAATATAATTATTTACTTAAATATTTATTGTATTATAAAAAAAAACACATTAAAGAAAAACAACAATGTGTCGTGCCACTCGTGCGCAATAGTTTTTAAGGTCTTTAGCTTTTATACTTAAGTATCTATCTCATATTATATTTTGTGCCTAAGATACATACTCCCATACACATTTAATATTCAGAGTCATTGGTATACTACTGTTAAATTATCTGAAAAACATTATAATGAAAAAACATACGGGTACAAACCATAAAGAGTAATATCCTACCACCCTTAGGTAAGACAAAATAATGTTTAAAAAAGTATGTCGAACAAAGAAATCCGAACAGTATTTAGATTATCTGATTTATGTGTCGTTCGATTACCAACGAACATGCAGATGAATCTGTCACAATACAAAGAAGAGTACTGCCCTTGGTTAAAATCATATAGGTACATCCAAAACACTAGTAAACCATTTATAGATAAATCAGAGCGAGTGTGATTGTATGGTACTGCACTTTTAAAACATAAAATAAGTAAAAAATTTAATTCGACAAAGAAATTATTAAATTCCACGGTACTTATTGATTTATTGACAGATATTATACAACTTTATGGTTTTACGTATATGAATTATAATGTTCAGTACGAGATTATATTGGTACCACGTTAAATGGTCCGTACTTCTCAAGTTCGTTTCACCTCGTAAATTATGTACTTGAACTCAAGGTTTTTTAAGCGGTCATCACTCATCAGTCATTACGTACTCCTTATTTCTGTATTGAAATTACATATATACGTAGTTGTATGTTAGTCATGTTTGACAGGGATTGAATGTTGGTAATGAAGTTTATTGTAAGTGTCGTGATCGATTTGACGTCCTTATTCGAAAGAAGTTCGCAGGTTTGATTGGAAGCTCAAAATGTTAGAAATGTTAATTTTATTTTCAAAACTATTTAAACTGAGTTTTTGGTTGTTTTTAACGATGTTTGTGTACTGGATTTGAATGTTGTTTTGTCTGGGTGTTCTGATATGGTTGTATAAAAGTAGAGTTTCTTTGAGATGAAAAAGTTTTCTGTTTGAGTTTACGTAAGAAATTGACGGTTTGAGCTTTATTACAGAGATAGCTGCACGGCGCCATAACGGATCTTATTTTGAAGTTTCTTGCCTGTCTTGTGTGCGTGTGAATCACTGTATTTTAAGCAATGGTCGCAATATAACGACAGTAGCCAAAACCAGGCCTTGAGTTTTCTAAATTGAGTGACAAGTTGAATAAGCAAGGTAGCTCATTTATTTCAGTTATATTGATGTGGTTTTTGGGTTGTGATATGAGGCAGATCGCTTCATAAGTGTTTCCGAACCATTTGACTACTTTAATATAAATTCCAAAATTAATTAGTTCGTTTTAATTTCGTATTCCGGGAATTTTGGTCAGTATGCCATTATTGACAACTTTGAATGTTTTATATTCGGGAAGAGTAAATGTAGAAAGGGTAATATAAATGTCATTAAAAGTTTTTGAATCAGCCATATGACGAGACACGAACGTGAACAGAGCCATCGGATGTCAGCGTAAATTATATTAGAAGGAATACGGAATGTGAATTCTATGATTTTCGATTCATGAATAGATAAAGACTTCTCGTCATATACTGAGTTGGACTTGTGTCAATTGTTGAGATGTTGTTATCCGATATATGTAAATTGTTGCAGAATCAATATTTCTGCATCCCATGTCTAGGTTTGCGATGAATATAGTTAAAAAGAATTGGTGAAATGTTTAGCTTTGTCTTATGATTTGTATAAAAAGAGTTTGAGCTGGCAAGTGGATGAGTGGTTGTGGATGATCTGTTAAGACACGGTGAACCAGTATTGATGCTAATCAGGACATTATGTATACGCGCGATGTTGATTGATCTTCATTACTATTAAAACAACATCGACTGCATGTGCTGTTCTACTATGAATATGATGCTTTGCTTGTAAAACGTTTGTTCGTAAATGGTTACACAGGGTGAACATCAAAGTGTTTACTGTGCTTCCTGCTCATTGGTGGCTCTGAGAAAGCTCTTTGTGTGTGTGTGTAATGTTTCAAACAAATAACAAAAACCACTATGATATTATCTCTGTTTAAAACAATTTGCAAAAGTTTAATTGCGTTTAGTTTCACGTCTATCTTAATAATTTAAAAATAAAACGCACCTTTGCGTGTATACACGCATATATTGAGACGAATGTATCATATCCAAATGTTTTATAATACTGAAAATATAGGTATTATAAAACCACTAGAGTTATAAAATATTAGTTATAAATGCCATTTAATTACAAAATTTAGTTAAAAAATAATAATATTTTGCTATAATAAGAACGGTTAATAGAGTCAATGCGTAAAGTAAAATAGATCACAGATCAATCGGAAGAAGAAAAAAAACTTTTATAATTTTATATGTTGAAAACGCATCAACTAACTTTAACAAACATATACCTAATATTTATCAAATTATTTAGTTTAAGCTCAATAGTTATTTTAACTGTTGTTCAAACATTGTCACATGTTGAAAAAATGTTTTTGAACAATTGGCCCAAACCAGTTTCCCCTTATGAGGTGGTAAAAAGGTCAGTGAATGTATTTACGAGTATTATTAAAAATAAAAAATTGTTTGTATTAAACGTCATTATACGATAATAATACAAAATACTCAATTAGGTGCTTGACTATAGTATAGATATATAACCAAACGCATCAACTATAATAATAATGATATTGATTTATAATTAACGATCCAAATTCATTTTCAACTTGCCCTACACTCTACAGTAATGCGTCACGACGGATTAAAATATAAATAGCCTTAGATTTAAATATTTAAATATATATTGTGATATCAGATATTCCTAAAATCTTAGACTACAAATTTATGCGTCAAGCGTTTCATAAATTATTTTCTAAGACACTGAAGAATTCGTTAGGCATTTCATTTTTTTCCCGATTGGTTTATGACTATAATAGTTATAGGTATACCCTCATCATGTTATACATTCCAGTCATTCACACTTTATTTTGCAGAATATATTAATATAACGATAATAAATAAAAGTTATAATACATTTTTTTTTTTATTATTTTCACATTATATAACGCAATAATTTTCGTTAACGTTTTTTCCATATTTTACTAAGAGTTAAATGTAATCATGTTGTGAACCTACGGATCAACAATATTTGTATTATTACCAACAAAACTCGTGTTGATTCAGTTTCGTAAAGAAAAACATTATTGTATATACGTTTTTTTATTCGTCGTGTTATTCAAGCCTGTCTTATTCAATTATTTCTATGAAGTACATATTATTTATAACGATAAGCACACGTCAAATATCTATCGCTTGTTATAATATGTATAACTGCAGTATTGTGTTTAGTTTAGTTTCGTTTATAATGTTTAAGATTTCGTCCGTATTATTATTAATTTTAAATGGAGTTATTATAACGTACGACCTTTGGGTGTTGTATTTACATTATTACGAGTATTAGAATTTAATGGTAGCAGTATTTATACTGTCGTTTGGATAAATAAAATCAATAAAATACATTTAACAATGCATGTCTTAATATAATACATGTTTATCGGTCAAGAATAATGAACGGAGTATAATATGCTTTGGTTGCTATTCTTATTAGATATATTATTCTGTTATTTATGGCTGGACTGTGAACGTTGTTTGGGACAACGATTTTTGAAATGCCATAATCCGAGAACGCAATAAATTGGGTACGGACGTGACTCTAAACAAAAATTGTTTCGAACGTCTAATTTTTGGGCACAACTTCTCCGTTATAAGATATTCTGTTTGTAACACGGATTTGGTGTCTCTGTGGAAGAACTAACTGGCTTTACTACAAAGAGTAAACTCGATGTGTTTAGCGCTGGACGTGCAGAAAAAAAATTTTCCCTTCTGAGCAAACACTCTGAATGTTTGCTTTCTTATCTTTTTTTTTAAATCGTCATAAGGTTCTTAAGTTACCGCATTAATCCGGAGGGCTCGTGGAAAAATTTCTAGTATCCTATTTTTTTATGAATCCACGGCTATCGTTTGATAAATATAATACAACATAAAATGTTAAAATATTTCAGCGAACCCTTTTCACAAAATAATATTTCAATATATTATTTTATGTTTTTTTTTTTTAAAAATATATCAATTTAGTTACTGAGGGGCTTGCTGCTACAAGGTTCTAAAGGAACCTTTTTATAGAAACTTTATATATTATGCATTAGATGATCAGCCATATCATTCTGTTGGTCGTAAATTATCATTACCTAGTAAGTTAAGACACTCGCCTACATTCACGTGTCATTAATATCTTTCTCTGTGACGACGAGACATTATTTTTCACTCAAATAATGGATTATTTTAATTTCAATAGTACGTTATAATCCTTTTTTTCTGATTTTTATTTAAAAAAAAATTGTTGAATTCTCCATAATATTTTACATGGCACTAAACTGAGCACATTATCAAAATTATTTTTAGCTGAATAAAAATATTACCTTGATATTTTTAAGTCACTTGTATTACGATTAAAATTTAAAAAAAATGCGTCTCTTTTGTATTTCTTCGTAAATGTTATGAAGTGTATTTTTTAAACCTTTTTTTTCAAACTGATACTCGAGATAAATGTTATGAACGGGGAAAGGTAAACTCCTACAAAAGTAGTTAATCTTCTACATAGACATAGTGTTAACTCCTACAAAAGATATTGCCAAATAATATAAAAGAAAATTAAAATCATAACTTTTACAAAATAGTTAAATTCATTTAAATGCCAATATATTTAAAAGTACTCCGATATGAACATGATAAGCATTTTACGCTTTTGGCAGAAAAAAAAAAGATTGTTATAGTTTCAAGTATGTTTAAGAATCATCGTTACCACTATTATGACGCATAAACATGTTCTATTCAGGTTTTTGTATTTTATCTATAAAAAAATATCTCAAATTATTATGTTTACCTAATCATATTTAAAATTTGTAAAAGATCTTCAAATTAAGACATATTGTAATAAGAGTTATATTTTTTTCAAATTATGATTTTATTAGCTTCTCGAGCTTTTCAATTCCAAAATAGTGTGTTCATGCAAAAATATTGGAAAGTAGAATATTATCCCATATTTTTGTTAAGTAAAAACGTGTATGTAAAAGCTTACACCATTTTTTTTTTTTTTTTTTTTTTGATCAGGTAAAAACGCCCGTGTAGGAGATTACAGTATTTTATATTTTCCAGTAAAAAAATTATTCATATAGATGCTTAGATTTGGCCATTACGTATTGTTGGAATTATTATAAGTAGTTTTTAACTAAAAATACAATTTTCAAGAAAAACAACTTCACTAATTTCATATTTCAATTTTTATTTTGTTACTAATATTTTACTATATATTATTATCAGTAATATTTTAGACGACTAAATGTTTATATTTTCATTTTTATTTATTATAATTGGTATAATTTTAAAAAAATTATGTTTCTTTTTGAGCTATAAATAGATATTTAATTTTTTTTTTAATTTGTTTTTTATAAAATATGTCCGAAAAAAAACTCGAAATTAAAATTAGATTAAGTTTCTTATATGTTGTTATTATTAAAATTAAAAAAGTTATTCCACAAATGTTTTTGAATGAGTGCCTGTTTGAATTTTTGGATATTCTAGCGTAAAATAATGAATTTTCATCAAACTAATTTCTTTTTTGTTGTAATTCAATAACGAACAACCGTAGATGGACATGTTTATTAAATATTTAATTAATCAGTTTCTATACAATATTATAATATTATACTATTATATATTAGTATAATATTATTAATCATTGTTAACATTTTGAAATTTCTGTTGCTGTCGTTTATTCCTCAAAAACCAATCGACTTAAAATTTTAAAAAATATAAATATATAATATAACGATTACACCGCGAACTAATCAAAACCTAATGAAATATTTCATTCAAAAGCTTCAAACACACTAATAATGTTGGGCGGCCGAAGAACCAAGAGAATTCAATTGCATGACTCGCTTCCTGCTCATTACTGCAGTAATAATATTTCTTTTGAATTTCATATTATTATTGCACTTGACTTACGAAATAGAAAACGAAAAGGCTTAGCCGTTAAGGTGACGTTGCCGGACAGTCGTTAAAAGGACGAAAGAGTTTATCGGTGGTACCTTTTTACTAAATACAACTCATTAGACGGCGTCAGGAAAAAAAAAACCAAACGATCATATCCATCTCGAACAGTTGTCGTATCCGTCGCTACCGCGTAGTGTTATCTCGTCGCCTTTTCGGCCGGTCGAAGGGGGTCGAATTGTTTTGACAACAGACCGCTATCGATTTACCTCGGCATTATTACAACGATATATTATTATTATCATACCGATCTACTTCAGTTATTGTTGATACTGTATGTATTTTATTTGTGAAACTATCTGCCCAAGCACATTGTTACAGCTCAATGATTATACAGATAATTTAACGCTACGATACAAGATCGGGTAGATAACAATTATAATAATAATAGAGATGGGCCTACTTACTTATTAAGTTGATAATGACGTAATGACAAATGGCTTACAGGAGAGTATACAATCAAAATAAATGAAAACATTGAAGATGTTATTATAATATTATGGCATAGCCATGAAGGAGGTCTATTGTAAACATTTTTTTTTTTTTAAGACAGACTTTAATACGATTATTAATGGATTTACGATATTGCTCTGAGTTTAATGAGAAAATAGAAATATTATCGCTGGTGGAACGGCTGGATAAATATTTAATGTGAAACACTTATTATTATTACGTATTATAAGATTTGTCGCTTTAAAATAAAAATACACAATATCACATTCGAATGCTCGAAGAATTGGAAAATAAATTAGCTGTTTTGCGATAGCATTAAATACCATTAAACCGCATTGATGTCGAATCAAATACTACAACAAACACTAAATTAAGTAATATAAATAATTTCTTTAATACATCTTTTAAAATAAAACAGTAGATTCTCGTTATGTTAAATCTCAAGGGGAACAGAAAAAAGTTCGAGATATCGAGTTTTATTAAAATGTTTTAAAACATTTAAAAATAATAATACATATATGAATAATAAATAATACGAATGCTAATGAATATAAATTAATAAATTAATTTTTTTTAAAAAAATATGTCATTAGAGTTTGATTAATATTACTTCTGTCTGTCACGACATCTTCAAAATTAAATAATGTAGAAAAAGTTAAGGATTTTCCATACCTGTAGGAGTCTCAATAAAATGTTTTAATGTTTTTAAAGTATCTTTAACTTGTTGAGTTATAACATTAAATTTACTTCCTCCTCATGTTGTGGTTTGTCTTCAATCTCGATGAGATTTTCGATGATTTCTTATAAAATTTCGTTCTTGGTCCATGTTCCACATACATGTACAGCGTCGTCCATTTTCATATTATATGAAACAATTCTATCGTCTAAATTAAAATGATCAGCAACAAAATTTCATTTATCATCAGAAATAGTAGTTGAGTTATATATTGAAATTATATCATTGTCTTTAAAAGAGGCTTTTATGAAGCAATTTAATATAGTCTATGGTGTTACACTTCTCCAAGCCTTATCAGACATTCTTAGAGCTTTGAGTATATTTATAGAAAATGATTCATTATTATAGATATTAGCAACTAACCGTCTAATTATTTCTTTTCTATAAAACATTTTGAAATTCTGTACAACGCCTTGGTCCATGAATTGAAGTATAGATGTTGTATTGGTGGTACAAAATGCACTTTAATGGAACTTAATTCAATATTGTGATTATGAGCTGTACAATTATTTATATGAAAAGTAGAACTATTCGATTTTCTAGTTTAATTTTTCTATCAAAATTTAAAAGCCACTCACTACATAATAACGAAGTCATCGAAGCTTTTTATTTGACCTATATTCAAATGTATTTTTAATTCCTTTAAAACACCTAGACTTCTTTGTTTTACCGATGACAAATAATTTTAGTTTTTCAGTTCCAGGCATATTTGCTCCTACCATAATTGTAATGCGCTTTTTACCGTATTTTTCACCCGAACATTCTTTACCTTTTAACTTTAAAGTTTTATCTGGTTGGTATTTGGAAAATAAATCCGTTTCATTGATATTAAAAATATCATTAGAAAAATAGCCTGCTAAAAATCAGGAAGATTTTTAATCCAATTTAAATAACAATGTGTGTCTACTGAAGCACTTTTTCCACAAATTTTTTGATAAACTACATCATGTCTTTTTTTTCAATTTGTAAGCCAACCACTACTAGCATTAAAATTAGTGTGTCCTAGTTGTTGTACATATTCGATTGCTTTTTCAAGTAAAATTGTTCCATTTAATGGTATGTTGTTATCTCGAAAATGAGTAAACCATTTAAATAAACATTTATCGATATCCAAATAAGGAGTTATCCTAATTTTTTTTTCATATTTCCATAATTAAATTTCAAAATTTTATCTTTCTGTTTAATAATTGACGATAATGCAATTGGTGGAATATTGAATTTATTGGTGATTTCACATTTTTTACGGTCACCTTTTTCAACTCACTGTATTAAACGAACTTTGTCTGAAATTGAAAGGACGTTTAATTTACGCTTCTTTTCCATTTCACTACAAATAAATGAATGAACTACAAATGACTACAAACGCGACTACCAATGCGCGAAATCACAATCATTATATTGAATGTACTGCAAAATGTTCTGTTCTTACCGTAAGAAAAATATTATTTGTGTACTCAAAATAACGAAAAACCATTAATTTCATTTCGAGTTATCGAGAGCAAAACGCTATTAAGTGTAATCGTAGATTCAAGGGGAATTCAATGTAGTTTGAGATAACGAACAATTCGAGATAGCGACGTTTGACATAATAAGAATCTATTGTAATACGTTCTCACATCTAACTTCGTTTATAAAATTGTAAAAAAAAAAGTGCTAAATTGCACCGAACGTACAAAAATAAAACCTTTAAACTGGATTTTTGTTGGGATAAAAAAAAATTATACTCAAATGTATTGCTGGTGTAATGAAACGCGTCTGTAGCTAATTTATGGCAATAAATCTTAAGCAACGGAATGAATGTAGCAAACTTCAAGAATTGCTGTGCAATTTAGTCGTGTTGTTTTATCCGACGATTTTATCTGAAACTTTGATATGACAGGACGTACATCATAAAAGGTTATAGTTTTTTTTTTTATTTTCCATTCACGACTGCATGAAGTACATTTTTAAATAGCGGCTGATTCAGTAACCATTTGACATGTCGTTTTACAGTGCAATTTGAGAATATGAAAGAAATAAATACGCATGTAATACATATACAAATATTATAACATAGTTAATTAATTTAAGACTCTCATTTTTAGAAAACTAAAAATTTTGAAAATAATGTTTTACATAAATTTATATCATTGATATTTTCCAAAAGAAACATTCTGTTTCGGAATATGAAATTGAAATGTATTTTGACATTTAAAAATAATTTTAAAAAAATAGTAAATATATTTTGTAATTACTTACTTCAAATTATGTGAAAAAATATTAATAGTTTTCACATACCGAGTAATAAAAAAACCCTTCATATTATAAATAAATTATCTATCACAAATTTCGATCAGTAAAAAAAAATTTAAAAATAAATACATATTATCCAGCATCTCGTCTATCCGCCAAAACGTGTACGCAATGAAATTGTAATAACTATAATGACTGCTTTTAAATTTAATCAATATTTCTGGAAATACATCTAGCTCATCTATTTTGCATAGCACTTTGATGGGCAGCTAAGGCCAAACAGTCATCGTGTTCATCATCAACATGTAAACACAATGTAAATGGTAATATAATATTAATAATGAGAACAATTACTACTAATGATAATTATAAGTGTCCGTGTCTCGCTGAACAAATATTATATACATCAGCTATAATATACAATAGCAA
>JACXSJ010000419.1:252960-303616 GCA_014851325.1 Pentalonia nigronervosa
ATATATATATATATATATATATATATATATATATATATATATATATATATATATATATATATATATATATATATATATATATATATATATATATATATATATATATATATATATATATAGTTATATATATATATATATAAGCCATCGGCCGCTCAAATAGTGTTTCAGACATACCACTCAACATATAAATAACAATAATAACATTAACACCATCCGTATTATAATACAGGGCCGTAAGCAGACCAAATCTTTTGGAAGGGCAAATTGAATTTAACGTTGGGAAAATATTAATATATGAGTATAACAATTATTACTAGAAATGAAAATGTCATTTTTTTACGGCATATAATTTTCATAGTTTATGACTGAACATCTAACAGATAGTATCATTATTGTTATTATAAGGTTTTAGTATAATTTTGTTACAACATCACGACCACAGCATTTTTCAATGAGGATATGTTGTTGGTACACTTTTTCAACATGATGTGATATGCATGAAACCGTGTATTGGTCAACTAAAATTTAGGTTTCTATTCTTTATTTTAAATTAATCCAAGTATAATTTAGGTATTTCAAACAAATATTGAGATACCATAAAGAGACAAATAGTTATCGTAGAAAGAAAATCGTGTATATTTGTGAGTGGTTTTAAAGATCCATACTCACAGGGCAGTTAAAAGCTGGAGGCCATCATTTTCTAGTTTAACTACATCACAAATTTAACAAAATTACGCATAAGCGTAATAGGATAAATGTCCTCATACATGTAATATAATTTATTTTAAAAATGTTATCGCATTATTCATGGAGCATCTGCTCTTGTGCGTCTTATTACACAAAATAAATACATTTTAAATTCAAAGATTTTCTAAAACGGGAAAACGCGGGTCAAAAGTGAGTGGCAATTCCATCGTGGCATTTTCATTGATAATATGAAATGAATTGTTATGAATTGATAATAAATTGTTATGGTCCTAACATAATACCAGGCTTTTGTCACATCCACTACAATTATGACTATAGTTTAGTACACGACTGTCTATCTTTAACTATCGGACAGTATGCTTTTCTTATAAACATTTTTGCATAGCATTCTCATTATATTTATCGTTTAATGATGCATTTAATTAAATAATTCTTATTATTCGTTAAATGGTATATAATAAACAATTTAAGCGTTAGAAAACGATATGTTTTTCAAGTAAATTTCGAAATTTCAAAAAAATAAATTAGAACGAATACAACAATTTATTAGAACACTTATAACTGTAGTATGCATTTTTAACGTTAGCAATCTAGTGAAAACATTAGAAAACTATACGGCAAAAAGTTTGAGGTTATTATAATGGCAATTAATTGGTATTTCTTTGATGAATTAAGAACTTTGGGTTATCCAAAGGGGAGATTGTCGAAACTGTCACTTAAAACAATGGACTTATACCTACGTATAATATAATTTATGGCTTTTTAAACAATGAAGGATGGGTGCTTTGCTCAAAATGTATATATAATTTAAGCCAAGTTATTTTAACGAAATTTGAGTTTAAAAATGAACTCGTACTTAACAATAATATTATCATTTATAATTTTATTTAAGTAGATAGTTTTAAAGACATTTAATTATCAATGGGATATTATAATTGTATTTTCAATAATACCATACCTAGTGAAGTTTTCGATTCTAAAAATAAAATCTTACCTCAGAGATAAAAAATAATAATTAAAGTAAAATTAAATAAAATTCCGTTCTATTTACAGTTGTATTATATCATATTTTACCACGTGCATTATAGTCATATTTTATGAAACTACATGAACTTTCAGAATGGGGCCGTGATTGCGATCGTCATGAAACCGTAGTTAAGTTTCTAATCGCATTATTTATGGTACAATGTGCGTTTCGGAACAATATCCGAAAAACTAATCTTTATCGGCGAGTGCCCCCCCCCAAAAAAAAAAAAAACTCCGATAACTATATATATACATTTGATAAACGTTTAGATGGTCGTCCTAAGTATAACAGAATGACATTTATTTCACATCGGGCCCGAAGCCAACTTGGGCTGTTGGAAGGAAACCTACACCGTTGGCGGACTGTGTATTTTTTTTCCGATTTTCATTTCCTCGGCTCTTAAGAGATTATTCGAGTTTACTTTCCGGAATATAAGGCTCGCGTTTTTTTCCCCGTCATTTTTCTATCGACCAATTTAAGGTTCGGCAATCTCCGTTTTGTTGTACGTATGTATTTATATATATGTGTGTGCGTCTCTGTATACACCAACGAAACTAATCATTAAGTGTGTAGTTCGAGTCGCGTGGTACAAGTTCCTCGAATACTTTTTCTTCTTTCTTTTTAATATGTATTCATCACAGGTGCAACAATCGAAATATAGGCCAAGTGCGGTACGCCAGAGAAAATCTCATCTAAAATATCACCAATTGCATTGTGAAGTATCAAACAGCTAAAAAGCTCATTTCCACGAGCGGTATTATTTTTAAAAAGCAGTCACACTCACACGCAAATGATATTCCGGGTTCGTCCTAATAACTTAAATAACTAATGCGGACACCGCACAAGCGATCAAAAATGTATTAAATGCAATCCTGATCAGTCAGAAGAATCCAGTTTTTATTCAAAATTTGTACAAGATAGAATAATTTAGACGGGACAGAAACTCAATACAAATATATATATATATATATATATATATATATATATATATAACAATACTATTTTCTTATAGACGATCAAAAATATCAAGAAACAGTTCAAGCAATAAAAGTAAAAAAAAAATTTTTAAAAATATTGAAAATATTGCAAAGTGTGACTTTTTCGTTATTATAATAATAATAATAATGCGATCGCCATAAGTAAATTTAAGTTAATTTATGCGTTTTTTAAATTTTTTTTCGCATTAATTTAAGTCAATACAACACAACATATTTTTGAGAACCTATTTAAGATTTTTACGGACATTTATTATAAACTACAAACGAAAGATATATAATCATTACGACATTTCAATAGGTAATATTTATGTTCGTATATATAATTATTTTTAGCCCAATAACTATAGTATGCTTTATTTCAAGTAAAAATATTAAAACAAGTACAAAATGGGTTGTTCGTTTTAGACAAGCATATATCAAGATGAGATAGTGGAAAAGTATATGGTGGGCCTCTTTCGTAAACTAGAAAATGGTATCGAAGAAATTTATGTTTCGTTGTACTCCCTTTCTCCGAATAAAATTTTAATTTTATTTTAACATTATTACAAAAATACTTAAAATTCTTAAAGATATATATTTTTTACAACCTTAAGTTCCGTATATAGCTCAAGCCTAAACATGAATGATATCGACTGTTTTTAAGGAGTTCGATATAAGTATAATTTTCTAAGTTAATGAGTGTGTGTATGCCGAGTAAATATGTACGAAATAGCATACACACTCACAATATGCCGCCAATCTGTGATCTGTGGTTGACGAATAATATTATTATTCACTAAAACCATTGACACTTGTCCATCATTTCGACAGAACAAGTAATGAGTTATAAAATCTGATAAACAGGTAAATTCGTTATGAAGTTTGTAATATAAAGATCAGCTATCATACCAATAATTTAATTTTAATTTATGTTTGATTACATTTAAATAATGAATGGATACATTAGGTATTACATTTTAAAATCAAATTAAAATTAATTATAAGAAACTAAATTTGAATGATTGGAATGCCAAATGGTCGAGTAAACTCAATAACGAGTAAAAATTATTTTTTGGAATTATATCACACTGCTTACTTGTTTTATCAGTACCTATGATATACAAAATATAGGTTTGCTTACGTTCAAATAAGCAATCAGCAATGAATTAATGGTTTTTGGGGAAATTCTAATTTCTCTTTTCATTAACACCCCCAAAAACCCTTTATATTGTTACTCGTCGTTGTAGAGTTCGGTTTAGTTCACAATATTAATACCTACTTTCACACATGCTGCAGTTATTTTCTTACTTGTACGCGCATAATACTGATCGCGTTTAAGTTTCGAAATGATTCATTGCCTTGCAGATTGAACGCACGGCAAAATATCGATTATGTTATTATTAAGTAGTTATCAAACAATCTATAGTGGTTAAAACCTGAGGCATGTGAAACTTTTGGATCACCAAGGATAATGCACAAGAGTAATGACTTAATATGGCGAATATACCTATCTGCGTGTGATCGTAGAAGGATATACACCACACTCCCAATGGAATAACGCCAGAGAATCACAACTCGATATTCGATAACGTATCGTAATATGCATTTGAGTTAGGTACCCACGTCGAATATAGGAGAACGAATCACAATCTTATGAGAGTATATTATAAAACTTATATTTTATGCGATCGGATGGTTGCAACCCGCGGTTAACAATAGATTATAGGTTCGTTGCTGTTGTTTATTTTTATCGATAGTGTATGATACTTTTGAAACATAACATTATTTGGTCATGTGAACTTTAAATTTAGGAATTGAGTTATACAAATAAATTATGTACATACTTATATATATATATTTTTTTTTTTTTATCGGATTTACATCAACCCCTACCTCGTGCCCTGCTAGAGCTCCCATTACCACGTCAAGCAGCTCGAGATGATTTTTTTCCCCACTAACGGTGTAGTTGAAGTATGTCACCTCATACATCCCTTAATCCTGCGCGTTACTGCACAACGTGTGTGCACCACCCGCGACTTATTTAAATCTCGTATACACGACGACTTCCGCGAACCAGTGCGGGCGAGCAAATATGGCGTTTTAGAAATCTTGAAAAAATAACGAAAAAAATTAATTTATGCATAAAAGAATGTCTTACGGACATTCTTTTATGTTATGCGTCTAGTACCGGTTGGCATATTTTTATATTATGCTGATGAAGACTCATTATTACCGTGTGTAGAGTTTACAATAAAGTTTTACTTGTCACTCTCGATTACTATAGGAAACTGATGTACAATACATTACTATGGACGGAAACAACAAAATAATCTATAATGAAAGAACAATATGATAATCAAAATTCGAAGTAATGAAGATTTGTGATGCCAGGAAAACTATATAAATTTAACGATTATACATTTGTTACATAATATCCAAATAGAATGGCCACCAAATTTAAGATACAATTTATATAGTTCCAATAAAATAATAATCCACTGTAATCGTAAACAATTTATTATGACTTGTTCTTGTTATAAAAACTAATCAATGACGTGTTTGATTCGCCGAACATTACTCCTATTTTATCCACGAATAATGCATTTGTTCAAATAATAATTTTTGTAATATCTAAGTGATCCTAAGAATAATATTTCTAATTAATTACAATTTCTTTATCGTGTAAGAAGTGTCCATCAGAGATACAAGTTACTTTTTTCAAACAAGTATCATGTTTTTGTTATTAATTGATTATTAACCAGATTTTTTTTTTCGAAAAGGTTGTTGTATTTAAATCGAAATTCGAATGAGTAATTTTTCAGTTACTGAGAATAATTATAAGTCTGTGATAATAGTTTTTGAGATATGGATACGGCTGTATAACGATATAAAAATTATAATAAATAACATTTATTTTTTTATATTTTATGAATTGCTGAAATATGATAATTTATAAATAATGGACTAAATATATTTTATGTTTTTTTTTGTAAATCCATTATTAAGAAAATTTATTGTCACTTTTCAACAATTTAAGATTACTACTTGTTTTGATTTAAATATTCAATATTTTTTTATAAAAAAATCATTTTCTTAATAATAGTAAATTAACAGAAAAAAGTTTGAATTTTATAAAAAAAAAAAAAACGTTTGAACAATAGGACACTCTTTATAATATGGTTTAAAATATCTTAATATTTGAAAATATGTTTTCAGCTTTTAAAATACCTTTATATGAATACTTTAAATAAAATCCATTATAAATGAAAAAATAAGGTAAGGGTGGATAAGAGGTGATTTATGATTAAGCTTGGTGAATCACTGTATATTTAACCAGCAGCATTCTGACATTACAGAAATTTTGATTGTAAATATTGTGAACAGATAAGTACTATTTTCAAACCAAAATCACTTATCTCTTACAATAATAATAATAATAATAATAATAATAATAATAATAATAATAATAATATTAATAATAACTGTTATGATAATAATAAAAATAACAAAATGATAGTAATAGTAAAATTGTAGTAATAATAATGATAATAATCGTTACCGTTACCATTACGATTAACTACTAGCGTAACTACTAGCGAGGTACGTTCAGCGAGGTGGTCGGCGGGTGTACATTTATTATTGCCACTCTAATGTTTTGAAATCCACGATTAACATATCTGGTTAAAGGTGAAGTTGATAAATTACCGTTGATCGCGATGGACTATAATTATAATATTGTTTTATTTGTATAATAAATAAACAAAGATATCCGGCGTGCATCTACTAGTCGAGGATATAGAATAATTCAGTTAACTAGGTTACTGGTTAACAGTGTTGAAACCAGATAATTAAAAACATAGTTATAGATAAAATTTTATCGCTCTAAGATTATCTAGATAAAAAAAAAAGATAAAAACTCAAATATTTAAAATATTTTCATTTAACCAACAATTTATATTTTACTATTGAAAATTATATAATATTTACCAGTGATTAAAATCTTAAGATTAGGAGGAATACAGATTTTTTAAACATTACATAAATGATAAGTATCTAAGTTCTACAATTTTCTTTATAAATATTATTGATACCCATTCTAACTAACATCATTTAAAATATTAATATAAGTTTAATTTATGTTTTAAAATAAATTAAAAATTGAACAATGAGCCTTATTCAATTAATTACCATAGTACCAAAAAAAAAAAATACATTTTAAAGTTTAAATTGTTAACAAATAACTATTTCCATAAATCATTTTTAAAACATTTATAATATATATATATATATATATTTATCAGTGAATTCAGTGTTAGTATTTTCATTTGCATGCTGTACTGTAGTAGAAAGATCATCCACATTCACATATCCGCATTCCAATGACAGAGTATTACGCACTTCTTTTACCGAGACATCTGCACATAAATCCGCGGACTTAATCATGAAACGTTTCATTTTTATAATTTTATTTAATGACTAAAATATCGACGGATATCACAAATGAAAATACGTAGCAATAGTTATTACGAATATAGGTAGATTTTGTAATATTGTATGCACTGACGTCTGCACACAACCAGAATGTAACATTGACAAAGCGTATAGATCTGATTTCTGATTAGTGATTAGTACCGACTTATAGCAAAGCCTAATCAATTGTGACATTATTACTAATGTTTTTCGAAGCATAGTGTAAGATACTCAGTGACCATTTATAACGCCATATTGTTATTATGTTATCATTGACATAAAAATTTAATTTAATTTTGGACTATTTATAAAATGGTAATTAATTTTTTCCTGTTATAAGCTAGATAGTTCTGTATCATGACGTTTGTAGATTATTTTTATTGATCCTGTTTTTATTATATTTTACATTATGATTATTTGACATTTATAAAATTTACTCCATAGACCATAATATTAACTTTCATGCATACAGATCGCTCAAAAAAAAAAAAATCGGTTTACTTATATTATCTAGATAATTAATAAAAAGATAAAGATTTTTTTTTATCTTAGATAACCCTTAAATACCCATCTACATTTTCATCTAGATAAGGTAAAAGATAAATAAATATTATCTAGATGAAATATCTTTATATAATAAATTTATCTGGATAAGTCTCAACTGCTGGTTAAAGCTGCAGGTAAGACGGTTTAACAACAATACGGTTATTAAAAAAAAAAAAAATTTTAGTTAAAATATTATACATACACTAATTAGATTTTTTCTGTTTGTTTGAAAATATTAATATGCACATTAAGTTAAACTTATATTATAACGCATCTATAAACATTTACTATGGTTAAAATTAAAACTTGAATAAGTTTTAATTTGTTTTCAAAATAATAAGGATGAATTAATTTTAACAAAACAGTTAGTTATCAATTAGAAAAAATCTAAAACTTAAAAGCCATCATTAAAGTGTTTATTATTAAAAAATAGCTAACTCGGTTAAAATAGTATTTTTTTCCATATTAGTTTTTAACTTTAAGAACTAAATATATTTTTTTTTAATCTTTATAAGTTATAATTAAGATCATAATATATTGACAACTTAAATAACCCAAAATATTATTATTTTTATTCTAAACATAACTACTTTTTCTCGGTTGTATGACCAACTAGTCAGACTTTAATGATCAGTTAATTTATTTAATTAATTTTTAAATAAGAAATTGTGTGAAAGAAATTAATATATGAATATGGTAGTCAAACGAAGTAAAGCATACGATTTTAAAATGATGCGTTTGGTGTTTGAAGACTACTTAGCTTATAAGTGATATTTTATTTACAAATAAATTTTCCCATACATGATAAATATGAAAATAAAGCTAAAGTAGTTTTAACACAAAAAGGTTTTATAGTTAATAGATAATAGTTGCACAGTTTATTTTTCAAACATTAATATTACATATAATATGTCTAGCGCGAGTTAATTTTTCAGTCGATAAATAGGTACAAGTAACCTTGTTCTACACGCTTGATTCCATTTCTATTTCTCCAATTCAATCTACCGAATAAAAAAATAAAAAAAAATTTTAAAAGAAAAATGATTCAGTGAAAAAACATTGCTACATTTTTTTCTAAGGTAGGTACGATTTAATGAATATAGTATTGCGCACGTGTTCCGAATGTCACAATATAAATTTAAAACATAATGTCAAAATGTCATTCAAGCCACAAAAAAAAATATAAAAAATATTTTTGAAATGTTTTAAAATAAAATTGAATTCTGGTTGTTGGAATTAAATTTTAATATTTTTTTTTTTTAAATATATATATCTGATAAAATTGAAACTTATTTCCACTGAGTTTAAAAAGAGCTACATAAAGATAATGTTGGTGGTGGGCACTAGATATGATGTATAAGCATGGTAAAACTGGACCCTACATACAAAGTGTTTTTTAAGCATGCTCACCCCCATTTTTTTCTTTAATAGTACATTTATTCAAGCTCTAGTTTATAGAATTTTTTAGTGTAGGTACCCAGAGACCATATTATAAAATTATTGTTTTTTTTTTTTTTGTTCTACTTAGGGAGTATTTTGTGGTGATACAAACTTCTATTTTTCAAATAAAAACTTCCATTTTTTACTGCAAATTATTTAGCTGATTTTTTTGTTTAAAATGTTGATGTATCTAATTCAAAGTTCTAATGAGTAGTATCTGAGTTATTAAAATGTTTATACTAAGGATAAAAATCTTTAAAAGTGGTTTTACAAAAATAAAAACTTTATTATATAATTTTAGATCTACTATTTATTATACTTGTACCATTTTTATAAATTATTTATATTAATCGATCAATAATAATTAGTAATCTTTTCAAATTATCTAAGCCCCCGTATCGACTTAATACATTACCAAAGAAATAACAATATTCTTAATACACAAAAGTTATATAACTTACAAATTACTCATTCTAATTTTGATTTAGATACATAAAAACTCTCAAAAATATCTGCTGAATAATATAAAGAGAAAAAGGGTAATACTATTTGAAAAACAGACATTGTATTGTCACAGTATTATCCGTTAGTGGCACAAAAAAATCTCAAGAATTCAGAAATATGTTCTTCGAGTGTATTTAAAAGTGTCAAATATCAGAATTTCAATGTATGCATACTTTAAGTATAAAACGGGATGAGCATGATTAAAAAATTGTCTTGTATATATAAATGGTACATATAGTCATACAGCAAGATGTATAGATAATTTTAAGTATACATGGATAATATTATTTGAATACTTATATATTAATAAACCATTGCATAAGTAGTATCCAAAAACAATATACACTATTTTTTTCAAATTAAAACCCTATTTTTTATAATAAACTAGCTGCCCGCCCAGCATTGCCTGAGCCAAATATTAAGTTAAGATTAACCTGAAGTGATTTATATGTATTTAAACCACCTAGGTAGGCAGTCCATTGCATTAGATCATGAATAATATGCGAGCAGTAAATTATGAGGTAAGCAATTCATCTGCGGTGGATTGCGGACCCCATGAAGTGCATAAGAGCGTGAAATCAAAATTAGGTATAAAAAACATTGCGACGGTTGCCCGTGCCGAAGATTTGTTTTTTTCAATAAATTCATTTACAAAAATATGTATATGATAATGTATTCTTACTAATTATAATAGTTATAAATATGTAACAATTGACAACCTTATAATTAAATAGAGGTTAGTGGTTTCCTCCCGGAATTGGGTTTTTCTAAAATTTTCTTTCGTAAAAGCCATCTCCTGGAAATTACGAACAATTGAAGAAAAAATTAAGCGAAATCGGCTCGGCTGTTCTCAACTGATGAATTGTTATACATTTTTGTCTCCATTCATATATATATATATATATATATATATATATATATATATAGATTGTCAAACAGATATTTTTTTGAAAAATTGTATGCATCTAAATCAAAATTCGAGTGAATAGTTTTTGAATTATCACACTTTTTGTACAATGTAAAAAATATAAAAAAGATTCAAATATGGTTTAAATGATTTCTAATTGTTATACTATGAAAACTTTTACAAATGACGATGATTATGAAGTCTAAATGTGTGAACGTGATTAGTTATTATAATTTTAAAATACTCAAAGCCTCCATATAATTATGGAACTAGTATTATATCCTTGTGTAATAGGTTACTATGCAGAAATAAATAATTCAAAAACTACTAGTTCGAATTTAGACATAGATGTACAGTGGGTTGGATACAACATAAGACGTATTCGGGTTTCGGTTTGAAAAACATGAAATCTTAAATGGTATAAAAATTGAAGGTTTCAAAAAGATCTAAGAGACACTTAAAAGTTCTGAAAATCAGGATTTATATAAATTCATCAGTAAAAGGAAAAACGGGGCGCTAGCGTGCTTAGCGAACTCATCATGTATATTACAACAATATATAATAATATTAAACACCTGCTATAGTAGCCGCACGGACGGTGGAAAAACGGTAGCGAGACACCGCGTGTGCCGCACATAGCCATATAGGCATTATGGATATTATGGTAAACGAAATTCTTTCGACCTCGACCGGGCGTACGTGTAACGCAAAGATATTATTATTATTATTATTATTAATATTATATATTTTGTACACGGGTTCAATCTCGCAAGCAGTTTAATATCATAGATCGGCTCACACAGAATCTACCATAGCTATAATACTTATAGCTAAGCACGCTTTCGCGGTCGCTGGTCTTATTTTCATACCCCTACGAGCTTGCACAATAACTAATTTAAGATATATCAAAATATCGCCATTATCGACAATAGTAGTTTATATCAAAGAGGTTTACAATAATCTACGGAGCCAGTTCTGTCTACCAAGTTTTTAAAACCGGCTAATCGAGCTTTTTTTATTTTATGTTGCCTGAGAAGTTTTTTCTCAAACGTTTTGCACGTGAAGTGTTTTCGATCTTCAGCTATACATTTATTTATACCTACTTATATGGGACCACACTTTTTCAAAAATTAAATACCTACGTCAAATCTAAGTTTAGAATCAGGTTTAGTGACGAACTGTTGACTAGAACAACAAAGTTTGATGCAAACTACTAAGACATTTTAAAAGACAAGCAATTCCAAACTTTTCATTAAATAATATAATTGTATTATAATCAAACGAATTTTGTATGATAAAAATAAATACATTATATATTTTAAAATAATTCTTATTTTTCTTCAATTTTATTACCTGTTCATCATTTCCTAAAAAATATTGACCAGTGATACTGAAACGTATCACAGATTTGTCCTTCCATAAAAGGTCCAGTTGGTTTACGACTCTGAATCCGTCTCATTTTTAAATTATTCTTACAGTTGTTCGGTACTAACAACGATCCAATACATTAAGACCGGACAGTGTCGGACATCATCGCAGACTCCTTATTTTGTATGACGTACAGTTTATGATGTTACGAACTTCCAGCCAGACCATGACAGAATCTTACGACGTTCTCAATCTTAAGTCATTGTAAGTTCAATATCCAAATTTGTAAAATTAGTTAATTTATTCGGAATCGAATCCTTTAGATGACTACAAAGCGGTAGGTAAACTTTAAAAATCGAAGGGAGGCTTTTTAAATTGCCCTCATATAAAGGCATACAATTTACAATTAATTCAAGAATATTTTGCTTTAAGGGGTGTTGTATGAGCCAAAGTGTTTTGGTGAAATACACGATTAAATTAAAATATAATAATAATAATACTGTCAAATAGACAGTATCATATTTATAAGATAAGTCAATGAAGCAAATGAGCTGAGACAGCAGTTTGTAAATAATATTTAAGAACGTGAACACCGTGGTAAAAGGGCAATACGGGTTTTCTATCGAGACACTAGTGTGTGTAGCGTTTCATAGAGACTCGTGTTTCATATGTTTGTTTGAATATAATAAAATACGTTTTCAGTGCAGATTATTATATGATTATTGAGTAGCAACAACACGTTAGCTTTACTCTGAGTCTAATCTGTAACCGATTGATTTATGGTCTTTGAAGGCAAGGTCTAAAAGGTGAAGTGGTCATATCGACATTTTGAGAACAATTCTGTAACCGGTTGATTCATGGACGTTTGAGTTCTCAAAATTAGGTAGAAGTGTACCATCGAAAGATAGGTATACGACAGGGGATAGGATAGGGTGGTTATAAAAATTTGCATATGATTTTGAGAGTCTATGTATGTTAAATAATTATTTAAGCCTGATAGGATGTCTGAAGGACAGACATTTAGTTAGTGTACAGTTATTAGTCTGCAATTGATATGATTATGGAGTTTTGATTTTTGGAATTTTATGAATTTTAATGAACTCCCTGATTCGAGTACGATATAAGCGACAAAAGATGTGTAGGGCATAAAATACGGCTTTAATTTTATAGGTTTTTGGCACTTACTAATACTGAATCATCATCATTATGAAGGTAGATAAGAACAAACTATCGTATTACATCGCGTTTCAATGATATACATATAATTTTTTTTTTTTAATTGAAACATTAATTATCAATTAGTAAATACTACGTACAATACGTAAGACTACAATTAGCAGGAAGTATCAAAATTATTTTTTTGCCAAACTTAGTTGATTCTCCCATTAATTTTTTTTTAATTTTCTTCGAAATGTCTTCTCATTCTACGGATTTCCACATATAATCTATGTTACTAAATCCCCCAAAAATGAATTATCAATTTAGCCATTACGTTGACTATAGTTTAGTAAACTTTTAATGTGCCAATTCAAACCTATACTTTATGGAAATGCACTTTGATTATTTTATGTTATTAAAATGTAATTATATTTCTAAGCATGAATATTGTTCTAAAAGTTTAACATTATTTTATAGGTATGAAATATTACTTAATTGAATTGTATTACATAATTTATGAGGGAAGTAATAATGAATAACTAAAGTAAATCAGAAAAAAAGTTATATTTTATGTACAATTTTAATTAAATTATACATTATTTTGTACTGACGTAATGGTGAATGATTTTTTTTACTTACTAGGATGTATACGTACTATATTTAAGATAAACGTAGTGACAATACTAAACGGCTGGTCCTTCATCGATCTCTGCAGTGGCCTACGGACTTAAGAGCATCGAGATACGATTCAATTATAAGTCTCTTAGAATTTCAACAATAATACTCTGTTAAAAGGTAAAACCTTTTATATTATTAAAAATCTTACTTGGTGTAATTTAATCTTATGAAAACAAGAGAGCGCAATGTGATTGAACAAATATTGCAAAATTAAAAAGTAAATATTTTAGTTTAGACTATATTAAATTAACTCCAGATCTAATCGAACACATGGATAAGCAGGTTATAGTGGTTTGTGTGAAAAAAAAATAAGATTTACCCATACTTAATTACAGACAACTTCCATTTTTAGATGCTCATTCGGTCGTATGTTATATTATTGCCATGATTAAATAGTTGTCCTAATTAATCAATGTTTCTATTAAACAGATTCTACTGTATAATATGTATATAAATACAAACTCATATTTTAAAATATAACCATGTACAAAAATTATTTTTATCATACAAATCAAATCAAAAAACAAAAAATGCGCTTTTATATTTTATACAATGTATGCTACTATAATTTTCGAAATATTAACAATTACTATTCTAATATTTTTATTCTTATGTAAAACTATAGTGATTTCTTGTTTGACAAAAAAAAAAAAAAACTTCAGTCAGTTGAATTTTGTTAACATTAGAAGCTTTAAATTATTTAATTATTAATATAATAAGTTACATAAATATGCGATAAGTAGGAGGAATATAGGTAGAAGGACGTACATAGACTTAACCTCCTAAAATGTTTTTTGAAGATTCCTTAATATAATAATATTTTTAAGTTAGTTTTCCTAATAATAATTATTCGTATAATTGTTTTATTTTTAAATATAATATTTTATTAATACAAAATCAATTATTTACTGTATATTGAATAACATTTTACCTCAAACATTAAACTTTGAACTATACCTACTAAAAACATAAAATTGTAGATGTAGATACATAAACAAATAAAACCTGGCTAGCAGACTGTCGGGAAAAATCGGAAAGGTTAGTGCTATAATTATATTTAATGATCAATGTTTCATTATATTTGTTATAAATAACAAAATGTAAGTATAAAGTGTTTTTGTTAAAAGTATTTGTAATGACAAATTTGTACAAAAGTATGATGACAAAGCTCTAACGACTATCAAATATTTATGCCCATCCCCACCTTACGCATATTTCACAGGATATCCAACTATGAATTTTTAACTCATAAAATATTCAACTTATAAATTTAAATTTAATATAAAAAAAAAAATAATTAACTTAAATTAGTTAAAAATAAGACAATTATTTTGTTAACACCTGGATCACACAATAATTATGCAACTTAAATTATTTTCTAAATAATAACTAACCATTCTGTAAACATTAATCCTACTATCCTTAATTATTGTACATTGCAGTAAGAAATCATAAGCTTATACTCAATAAAGTATTAAATCAAAAATTGTTTATATTTTTATTTGTTTTTAATATTTATAATTACATTGCAAAGTGATTATACAAAAATATTTAATTGGATCTTAATTTTAACCACAGCAGTTAAAGATATGTATACAAATGTTATATTATCATAAGGGACCTGTGGTTTTTCAAATTAACTGAGTCAATCTAAGTATTACAATGTATTATGTATTAACAAAGTTAAAAATTAAAAACAAAAAAATGCACCCTGTGTAATTCCATAGTTTTTGTTATATCTTCTACGATCAACCTAACAACGATACACGTTGCACAATACGTTTTCGAGATTTTAAATATATATTTCGCGTAAAAGCGTTCATAGTTTGTGGAAACATCAAACCTTTAGAGTGTTTTCAAATTACGAACACGTGGCACCGTCTAAAAACCAAAACTTAAAAATGGTTTTCGCATCACAATATATTATTATACGGATATAGTTTTGCCGAAACAAGAACAAAAAATATCTATTTCAGTAAAATATCGATTTCGTCAGACGAAAGGTTAAAAACGTCTCAACCACGCATGCATCGAATTCCGCGGTATTCGTGAAGTTTTTCAGCAGTTTGTACAGTATATTTTAAAACTGTAGGCATTGCCAATATTGAAGGGCGGTGGAGAGGCAAACAGAACAATTGCTCCGGGTGGTACATTTTTGAATAAGTGTTTTCTAGTAGTTTAGGTAGTGCTTTCCTATGTTGTACCCATTTTTTTAGAAAACAAGATTTATAAATAAATACAGTATATTTGGTTTTTAAATTGTATTTACTTTTTTTCTTTTTTAAATGAAATTGGCATATTATAATATTAATTTTGTTTCAGTTTTCAACTATTACAATGTGCGTGTACTAATATATTTGTTTCAATGCGATTTGTTCTCGGATGATAAATCGGTATATTATCAAAACACTGAAACAGGGGACGCAACGTGGTTGAATTCACCCCCTCTCCACATATTTCAAAACACTTGTTGATTTCTATACTTTTATTAATTTACTTTTGATAACCAATTATTTAATTTATTTTGTAACTCCATTGTAAACGAGTCTTAATTCTCCATGGGAGTTAAAATCCTACCAAATTCAGTTTTCCAAAATAATATTTTGTAACTCATCGTATATGCTGATGTATAAACTTGTAATACATGTATACCTACTTGTAATTTTTGTAAAAACTTATTTTAAAACTTGTTAAGCTTACCCTGGTTCAAAAACTGATAATTTATCAATATCTTATGACCATTACAAAAGTCCGAGTAAAAAACTATCAATCAATCTCCTCAAATATGCATCGACAGACAACCCGTGACATCGTGTCAAAGTTTTCTAGGTAAAACTTATCGATAGGCTACGTTAATTTATTTACAAAAAAAAAAAAAGAAACAGAATTCGTGTCACGGACTACATTTTAGTCATAAAAATAATTGCCACAACCACCTTAAAAGTATATGTTAATTTGTATTTCCTTACTATATTATAAACAATAGAGTTAATTTTTATTATCATTTTAAAAGTATTTATTTAGGCTAACTATATTTTTATGCACGTCCGTTTGACGCGACAGTTATAAAAGGAATGTCAAAGATTCGACAACAAAATTGACTCGGACTTTTGTAATGATCGTAAGATATTGATAAATTATTAACTTCATTGTGTATAATATAGTAAGGAAATACAAATTAAACATAATATAATTATAAGGTGGTTGTTGCAATTGTTTTTATTATTAAAATGTAGTCCGTGACACGAATGCCGTTTCTTTTCTTTTTTTGTAAATAAATTAATGTAGCCTATCGATGAGTTCTACGTAGAAAACATTTAACACGATGTCATCAGTTGTCTGTCGACGTATATTTGAGGAGATTGATTGATAGTTTTTACAACACAATATAAAAATTAGTTAGCACACCGAACTAAACGAAAAATCACAGGTGTTCCATTGTGGTTATATCGTGCAACACACCTCCTTCGTCTTTTAAAACAAAATGGCTATATTTATACCTAATCGTATCCAGTTAAGGAGTAGTTGGTTGGCTATTCTTACTACACGAACTAGTCTTGAGAATCGGGTTGTTGATTTGATATAAATAAAGTTTTCTAAGTTATATTTCATAGGTTCTAAAAATGTATGACCTGCGTTCATGAACTAACACAATCGAAGTCGATATAGCAACGTATAGAAAGGTTTATTAAATATTTGGAATAGTAATAATATTATACAGTGGACTATCACCTGAGTAATATAGTTCTTGATGGTTGTTTATTGAAGATCACAGTAGTAGAGGACTGCGAGTTGAAATAATTAATGATTTAACTATAAGGTAGGTTATTATACCTATAGTAAATCGAATTATAATGTAATTTTAAAGAATATATGAAAGGACGATTGTCTTTACTTTGCGATTCAAACCTGACTATGCCAATAATATATACGCTCGTACTCAACGATCCTGTGTTGTGTTAACCTAAGCAAATTCGCTGAACTCGGAGTGCGACATAAATGACGAGTCAGTAATCTGTAAATCGTTACAACCGTAACTGATGTGCGAAGTTGTTAAAATATTGCACAGGATTTTTATTATTTGTTGCTTATAATATTTTTTGATTACCAAATCGTTTTTTTTTTTTTTTTGTAACAACGAAATTGTGTTGTTTCATCAAATATAAATTATAATTATCGAAACGTCACGTAAACCGTTTATGGAACGACAATCCTATTATGAGTCCGTAGACAGTGAAAGAAGCGAGTGAAGATAGTCAAAATATCGTTCATCAGGTTCCCAATAATAGATTATGGTGCAGTAACATATACGTGACGACTTTGCCTTGCGAGTGGCATTACGTACCTTGTATGTCATTATTGTAACTCCGGAGTTCACCGAATTTTTTTATTTTGGCGTTAAAAAACTCGCTACACGTTAATAAGCTGGTTCATTCTCTTTTCGTTTTGTTTAGGTATACGTTTGAATAATATACGAATAATTGACTTCGTGACATTTGACAAAAATTTTCCTTCAAAAACAACAATGAAGTGGCAAAAGATCTTGAACTTACGCTAAGAGGTCGTTTCGACGAATACCGCAATACTCGTCGTAATTGATAATACTATTTTATACTCAAAATGCATTCTCTCTCAGGTTAGACTGTGCTGAATTACAGTACATATTAAATAAGATGGAATATGATGTTTTAAAATAAATTGTTTCTCGGAAACTGCATCGCATGATATATTTAACTGGCGTGATCATTTGAACCACTTTTACGAAGAGTCCTATAACGGAAAACTACCGAGAGGACAAATTATGAATAAAGCGTAGCGCTATTATTTTCTTCGAAAACGTTCAAAGAATTTCCAGTGTGAACAGACAATTTTAAAAGACTTCCTAGAATATATTATTAATTTTGTTTTAGTGCACACAAGTATAACATATTTAATGTATTATTTAGTACACACAGTCCTAACGCACACAATAAGTGCAAATGAAACTTTACAAATACGACACATATAAATTAATCGCAAGGCGACTAACTTTAGACTATCATTACTTCAAAGGAAAACAATCGGAACGGAAACAAAATTACAAATTAGCTTCGGATATAAACAAATTCAAAAATTAAACTATTAGAGTACCTATTAGACTGACTTCTTAAAATTAAAGAATTCGAACTTGAAGACAATCGTTTACGTAACACTTCGATCTGTATATGATTGATATTGCATAATTTTATATTTAAAGTAAATATAATGTTTTTGTAAGTATAATGTTTATAATATAATGATTACAGTAGTCACCATAGTCCAGAATAGCATTTTATAGAATTTTTTAATACATTGAATACCAATAATTTTTCCAATTGCACAGATTATCCTAATGATCGGAAATAAATTCTGAAAACATATTTTAATTCATTATAAAGTTTATTCGAAAACGACTTTTTTATATTTATACATTATTTTTTTAGTTCAATATTATTAATATTTTAAAGTTCTTGTAACTCAAAATTTAAAGAGTTTAAGTGATCAATTTCTATAAAATAGAAAAGTCGTTTTCAAGTTAACTTCGTGACTAATTCTTACATGTTTTCTGGTTTTTTTTTTTTCCAATTACTAGGACAGTTAGTACGGTTGGTAAAAGATAGTTATATATTTTGGTAGAAAACACAGGCGAGTTAAATCGCCTTAACATCAACCACCTTCACGATTTCTCGAACAACTTCTATCACTCAGTATATAGTAATTGTAGTCTCTACTGCAATAACACGCCACTGATCCGCCTACATCTTTTAAGACGAACGTTCTCTATCGACGTCCTCTGTGCACTTAAACCGTTACCTCTTATTCTCATAACGCTTGATGTCATAATAATATATCCTGGCCATCAGATCCCTTGTCCTTCGATAATTTGATCCTGCATACATCATAACTATTGCAGACTTTGAGGCGTCTCACACGATTACGTGTCCAATCCGATACGTCATACAAGATATTCTGGTGCTGGTAACCATTTCGAATGTTTAATTGATTTATACACACATCACATCCTGTCTGGAGACGTGACCGAGCGCCGGCTATAATATTGTTTACGCCTGGCACGTTTCACGTCATGTCGGCGGGGGAGGAGTAAAAGAGGTTTGTTATTTGCTGCTATTGGACTAACCACCGACTATCACGCTAGTCAGAGCGAATTTATATTATAATTAAAACTATAGGGGCTATAATATAATATAACCGACGCGTGTCGTGCAGCGATAACAACTACAATGATGAGAAAAACCAAACGTCGTTTTCGGGGCGTTGTTCATTTGGTGTACGCAATGGATTATTAACGTTTCGATACGCTTTCGAAAGCCGAGGGCTTAGATGTCTTGAAAAAGTATATTGTTAGCTTTTATTCGTATGCACCTATATGAATCGCAACAGCCACTAGAACGACGAGTCGCAAGTCGTAATAGTGTTGTATGATCACAAATTCGGGAAAATCGTATCAACGAATTTAAACACAGATATACATACCTAATGAACTGTTCAATATGACTTGTATATACCGACCATTGCGGTCAATAAGTCTATAAAATTTGGATTGAACGATGGACTGTACAACATATTTTATTAGATTAGCGGTGATTTAAATCCGGCAACGTTGAATTGATAATATTACGAAACATTGAGGTACAATGCTGGTGAATATGTCAACGCGATACAATAATTATAGTATAACATATTCGGTGATAATCGTGCAGTCATAATTAATATGAAAATATTTAAACAAAAACAATATAATATATCATATTACGCCAATAATTATAAGAATAAGTGACTGAATGTCATCCAAAGACTACCATAACTCATAATGTGAATATATTGTGCTTTTTTTACTGGGGAAATATATTTAGAATATCCATAATATTACTTAATATTAATATGTATTATGCGTGCATCATAATATATTTTGAATTGAAAATTATGCTGTATGGTGATATCAATAATATACACGTAATGTTATATTGGTAGTGCGTGACTATGCACAAAAAAAAATTATTTAGTTTTTAATTTTAATCATGATTATAGAACATATATATATATTTAAACAAATTGATTTTAGCTCAATGTACCTATTTTTTTTTTTTTTTTAATATCAACTAAACAAATGCTTAATTGCTTTATCAATGGGTCACTTAAACTATAAAACTAGTAAAGAAGAAGTTTTAAAGAAAAGCGATTTCAAAGTAGTTAATGCCTACATTTTATGATATTTGTTCATAAAGATATTACACTAAAGGGTAAGTTGACCGAAATTTAAAATAGCTTTTCGATATTTATAAGTTTTTAACATACTGTGTGGAAAACGGGAGATTATTATTATTATTATTATTATTATTATTGTTGTTGTTGTTGTTGTTATTTTAGTGGAACAATCTTAGGTTGCGCGACTAACTAAGAACGTTTACAACGTCGGCGGTGGATGGAGGTGGTGGTATTGGTTGTGGTTTCGGTGGTGGCATAACTCCAAAGGACAGTCATCCGGGGAAACTCTCGCTCATACCATCTGCCGGTCGGGGGTGCTGGGGCGAGCCTGCAGTCTCGATATTATAATTGATTTACAGCGTAGTATAATAATGGTCAATACGTCGACACGGGCAGTGTACTCTGTGAATTTGGCCATTATATAATATTATTATTGTAAAGGACATCGAAATCATTGGTCGTACGAAAAATGTGCACAAGGCGATCACCACTATCAAATGTACATAATAACATTACACAATGACACGGATATGCCCCACAATACGTCACTTATATGATAATGTACGGATACAATGATATGTTAAATGTACACTATTACACCCAGTGGTTCCGTGTGCACATTAATTATTGACGACATCAAACAAAATTACGTTTTCAGCTACTTAGGTACCTTAAATATTCATTATAAGTGTGTTCATTTAATCGTTAGATATTAACGAAAAACACTTATATTATGTCGAAAAGTCTCGACTGTTTTCAAAAAATGTATTTTTTATCGTTTCCATTCCTTTTCATAACAACGTTTTTTAAAGAATCGTTATTTTTTTCATATTTTTTAAGCTTTACCTTTTTGAACGACGACATTCAGTTTTAATTACATATTCCAAAGCAGGTTATTTTACTGATTATTTCGATACATAAGAATACGATTCCGGATGAATAGTTTATGAGTTACAAGTAAATACGAGCGGAGTGGACTGGTACGCGGTTACCGCGTAAAATGTTGGTCTACTATACTCGGCTTATGAAAACTTTAAATACTTAAAACTCATAAACTATTCGTTCGAAATATGATTTTTATGTATCGAAATAATCGAGAAATTAATTTGTTTTGGAATATGAAATTAAAAATCAATCTTGTCGATCAAAAAAGGAAAAAACTTAAAAAAATATAAGGATAGCAAATATGAAAAAATAAATTATTTCTTTAAAAATATGTTGTTTTGTTACAATTTGAGACCGTGTAAAATAATGTTTTAGGAAAAAATCATTACTTGAATGATTTACGTTAAATGAATCGCTCTCTTTCTCTCTCTCTCTCTCTCTCTCTCTATATATATATATATATATATATATATGTGTATATATGTATGTATGTATTATGTATGTATGTATGTATGTATATATATATATGTGTTTATAACACATAGGTAAAATGTATTTTTCAATAAATTATTACATTCTGATTGTTTCAAAGAGATTGACTTTAGCGTATAATTGTTTACCTAGTATCTATACTAAAAAATATTCTAGTTATTGTGATTTCCTCTTTTGATGCAAGAATTCATATTCTACCTGACTTTGATGATACGCGATACTGTGAACAATTTCATTCGGAGGACACACTAAGTAAATATGTTTAATATAATATTGTTGATGCTTGATATATAATTTCGGGACAAAAAATATTTTTTTATTCAATAATATTATTATAAAAACTATAATTACTTTATTTCAGTCGTTGAGGGATTTTTTACTGTTTTTTTTTTTGCTTAATCGTTCATTCTGAAACACACACAAACATAATACATTATATTATTTCATAAAGACAATGGAGCTAGAAGCTAGTCATATAATTATCATCATATTATTTTTGACGAATAATACGATACGACATATTTGAATTGAACCACAGGTAAACAGTTTAAACATAATGCCACAGACGAGTTAGAAAGCATAATATTATCCTACAAATGCATACACACACACGCTGTACTCTGTGAACAAATTAACTGGAAATTAAAGTTGACGTTTTTTATCGTATTTTTTTTTTTTTTATAAATCTAATGCTTTTATTCACTCAGTTTTATTAAAACGGCATTCTTTTTTATCTACAAAATAGAATATAATGTATGGTAAACGCTTATAAATTTGTTTACGTTTGGATTTTTTTAACTACATTTGGCCTTTTAACGCTATGCAGAGTTCAATTTAAAATAATAATAATAATCTAAAATAAATGGTACTAGAGAAAATGTATTATAATCAAAACAATAAATTCATTTCATACCGTGTACATAGGATCGTCGTCCTTGAGATTGCGGTCTCGGCGAAGACAAAAGGCAATAGTTGTTAACTGTTTTAATTATAATTTATAGGGTCCGGCATTTTGTGCGTTTGAATATTATATAATTATATATTAATTACTAAAAGCACATAGTTCAGCTACGAATTTGTATCCAAACCACCTAATATTGCTCTGGGAAAAACCGCATTTTTCACATTTTTCATTATCAAGCATATTATTGTATTTGTTTTCAAAGTTATTCAAATATAAAAATGTATGTTCATTGAAGTAACTAATTAAGATTTTTCTTTATAAATATTTCCATATACCAATATGAAAAGTATTAACCGACCAAAAGTACGATATTATCACATTTTTGAATATATTTGAGTTTTTTTTATCGCATTTGACTTGGCTAATCGATATCTAATAATTTTTTTGACAAATTCTACTCACAAGCTAATTTATATAATAATCTAGAGATGTGCCATGTCATTAGTTAGTGTCAAATTACAATTCGCCTGATTTCAAAATATCCATTATGTATTTATATCATATCATTTCTTATTATAGTAGTTACGAGTTAAATTTAATATAGTAATAGAACATAAATAATTGTTTAAATAATTCTTATTTACTCTTTAGTATTTTTTCTCTAAAAATATTCTACTTTGAAATATAAAATTAAAAATTCATACTAGGCACATTGTTGTCATATACAATCAACCATATATACCTTATATTTAAATGAAGTATTAAAAAATACATAAAAGTTGGAATAGTAATATATTTAATAATAATACAAATCGTGAGTATATTTTTTTAAGAGCCATAGTGTCTACGAGGAGAAGTATCAATTTGAATAAGTCCATTTTTCTTTAAAAACGTACCTATTATAATATTTTCCTATTACTGAAAAATAAAATTGAAATTTTTGCTTAAAAACTAACATAATATAACAAAATCAATAACTTTGATTAGGACAGAGTTTAATCATCGCCGCCGTCGACTCTGTGAGAATGACTCGGTAGATGACAAGTATTTGCATACAACAAGAATATCGCATACCTCTTTCGAAAGTGTAAAAACTTAAAAATAGTTACTATTTTGAGTAGAAAAATATAAATTTTGTTCTGAGCAGTTTTTTAATTAATAGCCAAATAAAAAAATTAATAAAAAAAATGTTAAAATTACCTAAATTTATGTGTCTACTTTTAATCTATAATCATCACCTTGTGCGATATACTAATTGTAATTAGCGCACAAAAGCGCACGGGCAGTCATAATATATATATATATATGTTATAGTGCAAATAATAATTTCGTGCCCTATTAATTACTACATTGTGTTATTATTATCTCGTTCGTAAAATGCAATAGACCGGAGAACGAATTGGCATGTACCGTTATTGTAATGTACACGGGCAGAGCGTATATATTATAACAATCGCCTAGTGAAATCTTGACCTTTATGCAATTCGCATATTGTCCGTAACTATATTATAAGCCTTTGTCGGACAAACGGCGGCGGTCATATCAGACAAACGATCCATTATATTATTGTTAATAAAACATCATACGTGAATAATATATTATTATGCACTGTCGGCGTTCGATCGATGATAATAACAAAAGATGCAGCAGGCCCGGTCACGTTAATAATTATAATCTACGTAATGAGTACGTTAATATAGTAATTATTGTAATTTTATATTTTTATTTATTTATTTATTTATTTATTTTTTATATAACTTGTTTTATTTATAACTAGAGCAGAACAATTTTTTTTTAAATCAAACGCATTTCGAATTTCGATTTCTTTATATAATATTGTTCAATTAGTCTTAGTTCGGTCGAATGCTCGTAAAAATAATAATAAAAAAAAACAAGACCGAAGTATATTATATTGTATATAAACTTTAAATGAAAAAAAATCAGAATTGAGTACCTATCAACCGTTACGGGGTAAAATAACGACAAAAAATGCATCTCAAAGTCAGAAACCGATGCAATATAATATGACCAGGTAGATTCAGTAACAGTGGTGGTATTGGCCACTTGCACACCTATATTATTATTGTTCTCCGATCTACATTTAGAGATATCGAGGAAATTAACCTTCAGAGTTTTTTCGACACGGACTTTGTAATAATAAAAAAATATTTACAGGACTATAATATTGTTGAACAGATTCGTTTTGTTTATATATCGTCTCGGTTTTGAGTACTAAATCCGTTCAAAATTACTCACTGGATTTGTCGTCAAAAAATCTACAATTTACATGCATATTATGAAGTAATTTATCACTTGACTCTGCAGAGGACGTTTCTTCGTTGACTTTGACTCACAAGTACGTAACATGCGTTTGGTTTTAAATTATTAGTGTGAATTATATTACAGACAATGGTTTTTATATTAAAGTTTGATAATATTAACTCTTATATCATTATAGTTTAACTTAACGATAATATCAAACAGGAATATGACTCGACATCATTTCACCACTTTGTTATGCACCAGCGATACGGATACATCAATAATTAATATTGTTCTGGCATCCTATTATCTTCTAAAACACAATAATATTTTTTTTTTCGCGTAAAACAATTATAATTTTTGGTTTTCCTCGACAACAATCACGTATAATATATCATTGTTTTATTGCTTTATTTAAAAATTAACGCGACAGCCAAGATAAGACCACTGAGTGAGATAAAAACCATTACGTCATATCAATAACATCAGATATTGTTTCGTAGAATAATAATATTATGCAAATTATAAAAATGCAAAATAGATGTCCTTTACCTGTACGTATTGTGACGATAACTATCAGCTTCAAAAAAGGAACGCTCCTTAATAATAATAATAATAATAATAATAACTTATTAGCCCTACTACCATACAAACATGATTAAGACGTGAACACAAATTGAATAGTACGTTTGCACATATGTCCATTATTTGGAAGAGGAAAGGAAAGGTAGTTTAGCCCCTAAACAATTCCGAAGTTATAAATATAATAAACAATAAAAGCTCGTAATATTAGAAGTATTTGTTATTATTTTAAAATTGAAGTGCAATTCGATTCTATTAGTGTATAATTATGAAGACAACAGTTGTTATCATTGACCGATCCAGCTCTTAAATATTATGTTTTGTTAAAGGAAAAAAAAATTACAAAAAAATCAATACATTTTTTATTTTATCAAGTTAGTAAAATTGTTTGTTTGCTGTAAGTTGATTGCATGGAATGACATTTAAAATACCGCGGAGGCTCAAGAAGTGTCTGGAAAACGAATATTCGTTTCTGGTAGAACATTATAATAAATTATATATAAAACTTTTTGAAAATTAATACAAGAAGAAGCACCGTTTAAATTTATTTCAAAAGTTAATCGAATTCAATGTAGTCCATAGTGCTACACATTAGCGAGCAGCTTAAAATTCGTTTCTCAATTGGGTACTCATCGTCACAAGGAAACTCTGTGTTCCACTTAAGCGTTTGATTTCCCAAAAACCGTAATGATATTTAAACGTTCAACCAGGATGATTTCCTAATAGTTACAATTTGATTAGATTTATAAAAAAAGTATTATGTGTTTCAAAATATCGTTCCATCCTAGGACTCTAGGAATCAAAAATAGTTATCAAAGGTTAGTTATGTTAAAATCAATTTTATTTTATCGATAATTTACATTTATATTTAGGTCAAAAAAAATTATAATCTATGAACGATTAAAAAAAAAATTGTTTTATATTTTTTATACATTTTATTTTTAATAAAAAACAATTAATTAAAATTATAATTGTAGAAATTATAGTTAACAGGTCTTTAATATTATTTATCGACAGATAACGATGCTAAACCAATATTTCATTTTCGTACACGTTTTATATATTGTGCAAGTTATGTTAGGTTTCTTGTAAGTAAAATTAAAACTGTAAAAGTGATATTTTCAATCCAAACAAATATAATAATATTTAAAATCGCATAACAAATTATAAAACAATTAAATCGATATAATTGAACAATAGGTTATAAACAATTGTCATAAAACCAATATATTATTTTAAATTAAAACCATTCAAAAACTAATTCTAATTTTAATGGTAAAGTTGAGATGCTCTGAACCAAACAATTTAATGGCTTATAAAATAATTTAATGAACGATAATGATCGTATAACAGTGACGTGATAAACACGTATTAAATATGTTATAAGATAGAAAATCGATTTTACTTACATAGTTATGTAGTTACGCGTCTAGGGAATCTCGGCATTTTTAAAATTAATTTATTGAAATAACTGTCATTAATCCTTTCGCATTGCCGTGAACGTATTTATTAATTTATTAATATTATCTAATTCTTATTGTTGTCACGTAATATTCAAACTTCAACAGTATTCTACAAACATATTATTATTATCCATTTCTCGGAGTAATTCATTTTCTTTAAAGTTTTACCATCATCAGTCGACGAAACAAAATAAAACTACTACTATTATTGCGCACATGTTAATTTATTAGACCGTTAATGTCAGTTTTATAGCGTTTAATAATAGGTTAGTGAAATTTAACTGAAACAGAAACAATGAAGCGTGTTCCTTTAGTTTGTTTGCGATTATTCAATTGCTTAGATCTTTACGGTTCGTACGAATCGAGATATTTTCTGAATTATTTATGACTCGGAACAAACGATAACTATAATATATTAAAATTACGTAGAGACATTGCGATCGGTGCGTGAACATAAAATCAAAATAATAGCTATTTGTACCTGCGTAGTGCGTAGTCATTTAGACCCCCACCCGTTGAGATTGAGTAATTTATTGTTATTAAATTAATCATTATTAGTACAACTATTATATGTTACATACCCATTCATTTATGTGACATACAAATAAATGAGTGATGATATTATAATATTTAATATGTATGCATGTCGCTGCAGTAAATAATGTATATTTTATCTACAACGATTTATTTTCGTCGGTCGTTAGGTATGAACATTTCGTGTATTTCGATAATTTACATTTATAAGTTATTATTATCGGTGCATAACAAACTGCTTGGATGATAGATCAAATTTAATTGAACGAGTGTAATAATATAATATGTAATATTTATATATTTAAGACGACATTAGTTTAACATTAACCCGATTACATTGAATACAGAAATAACGTTATTGAGGACTACCTTACCTATATAATTTCAACGTTATTTCATTCGTTGACTAGGTAACCATAATATTATAATCATTTTAATTTAAAATATTTTGTAAAGTGAATTTTGACCAGGATTAGCACAGAATAACAGCCCAATAAAACCAGACTGTTTTCTGGATTCAACCTAATCAGTTTTTTTATGAAACTGCTTATCTTATATAGGTTTTCTAGATATTTTAGTTACACAGTAAACTAGGTAGATATGAGAAACTTTGTACCTACTCAATTTTCAAGTCTTAGTTAAAAAATTGACCATTTTATACATTTCTAACTACAAAATAATTTGTACATTTTCGTGTGTTTCACAAATTTTGTGAAAAATTGAACTTCGAATGCTAATAAAATAGTATTAATGAATCATTAATATTTTTAAATTAGCTAAACAACAGACTCACATATTCTCTATTTTTTTTATAAGCCCATTTGATTTTTTCTAACCTTGATTTGTACGCTTACACATTCCTATCGTTTTAATAATATGTACATCATACATGTTTTGAAAAATCCAGGTCATTATATTATATTTTTATAATCGATAATTTCAAAATGGATGAAACCGTCTTCTAACTCAGATTAAAAATACATCTCAAAATATATCTTTTTGAAGACAACTAGTTAATATAGAAGATAAATATCTTTTTTTCATAGTATTGTAATATTTTTATTTTCACATTAAAAAAAAAAAAAAAAAACATTTAGTACCTATATGTATGTTGAGTTTTGACACAATTAAATAAATAATAATAATAAAAAAAAAGAATTATGATATTATTTTTATCTGCAAATGACTGATTAAAATTCTAATAAAAAAAAACAGTTAATTTTTTTCCAACATTGATTTATTGTGATTATCCTTTATTTCCGAATGAAAATTATTGGTTTTTAAGAACAATGAAGAACAAATTAATGAAAATGGTTGGGAATGTCACCAAAACGAATATTATTGATATGTGCTATATTATTTTGTGTGCGTCGATTTCAAATTTAAATTGATAAACTTTCGTGTGAATGAGGAGTAAAAAAAATAGTCATCCCGCTATTCATATATGATGTTTATAGACGGTATGCATTAAAAAAAAAAAAAAAAAATCGAATGGGTCGGATTTTTTATGGTACTTTTCAGTAGTAGTTAATTTTTTCCTCCAAATATAATATCGCCCAACCGTTCCTTGTAACTTTAACGGGATAAATAAATTATTATCACACAAACGGATAGCAAAAGTTACATTATTATAATTAATTTGTTTTATGTAAATTGGACAACAAGCGCGTATCCTAGTACATACGCTTCATTCGTTGTGCGCCGTGTGTAAATATTCAAAAACGATTATTATAATAATCTGACCACTATAAGCAAGAATGCACGTCAACCAAAAACCCTCTTTTTGGATCTCAATTATAATTAATATTCAATATAGGTAACAATAAATAATATAAAAAAAATATATATATATATTACAGCGATGCGTCTCGATGTTTTTGGATTTTATTTTTAAGAAATTGAGTTTTGTAAAAAAAAAAATACACGTCCGAATATTATTATTGTAGGTTCCTCAAACTTGACGTCCGTTCTCGGCAAAACGTTCTGACGTGATAATCCCGGGGGGAATTAATTTCAGGGATTTTCTTTAGCTCGTTGTCAATGGCGTTTCGATATTGTCAATAACGAATATGTATAATGAGTATATATAGTTCAAATTCATTTAATCAAAGTCAGTTTTGAAATTTATGAGTATTGTATATTATGATGGGTAGTTCAAATTTCGTTTCGTATTCTGTACGTTCATATATGGTTACTGGATATTAAATCCAATATTAAAGCTTCAATCAAATTTTCATCCAAAAACATTGGTCCAATAACCTCATCAGGCCCGATAAATATTGTAGTTCAATAATATTATAAATTTATGACCAACTTTGTTTGTTCAAATAATTTACACACATATTGAATTTTAATTTTGAATAAACTTAATGATCCACTATACTATATATAGAAAAAAAAACTAAATTAACTTATCAAAGAAAAATTGAGCTGATAGTCTAAAACTATGAACATTATAAGGAAAATAATGAAACAAAGATTAATCTGAGAGTAGTATTTTACTAAAAAAAAAATATACAGTAATCCGAAAGATAAAGGAAATCAATAAATATGAAAAATAATTATGTATACAAATTTAATTTAATTTATATCCATCTCAACTAAACCACTTAACCAACTCTATAAAAGACATCAAATAATGCAAGTTAGCTTATATTTTTCTCACCCCTATCGCCAAATAAATATTATAAAATGGACATAATATAATGTAACAAATAAACATGACATATTGATATTATAAATGTCAATATTATAGGACTAAACAGTTGGGCTAAATTAAAATTGGATGAAAATATGTCTCGTGAGACGAAATTACTTTGGATGAAAACATTACCTTGAAATATATTACAATTTGACTTAATTCAGTGAAACAATCTGTGCATTTATCTCCGACAAGTCCAATACGCACTGTGCCTCACAATAATTTCCCGGTTCGAATTTGACGATTTTGAAGTTAAGAAACTTCACACTCGTGATAAAATGATCATTTATGTGTCATGCATAATACATTTATTATAATAGCTAACCTGTGATTTAGGACATGTGGACACGCAAATAATTTGGTACACCTAGTTTGATGAAATTACTTTTACTATACCCATCAAATGATTATTATTTTATATATTTACATTTTACTTGCTCTCTTCACCCTGTGTAAATATCGTTTCTTTGTATGCAACAAATAATACAACATTCTAAAAGCTTTATCCCTGTGTCTATTTTTAGTTGTCATGAAAATTATTAAACTTAATTACATATATTGAATTAATATTTGTGGAATGATCTTCAATACCTACATATCATTACGTTTCACTCTTTCAAAACGTTGCATCGTTGCTTCTCTATCGTCGCAAATATAAATTTGATCAAATTTTGGATTTTTAGATTCTTAACCTTGTTTAGCCTAATTTTCTCTTAACCATTTTACTAACAATTACCATGGATAAAATGCCACTACCCAAGCTTATATTAGCATTCTTGGTATTAGTAGGAACGAGTGAAAATAAATTATTATAAACTTTGATATTTTGTCTAAAATGTTTATTAATTTCACCATCATTCCACAAAAAATGCTACTGTTCTAATGAATACAAGTAATGTTCAGGGAGTTTTATTTTTCCATTTTAATTTCTAAAGATGAAGCATTATTATATTATTCGTTTGTTCATTTTCTAATTTTCTGTTTTTTGATTTCTTGTGGTGATACTCGTTGCGTTTTTGTTTATTCTTTTCTGTAATTTTTCTTTATTTTATTTTTTTTTTTTATAACGCTTCATCTAAAGTTTCTTTCTATCTATCTTAAAATTTATAAAATAACTCTAATATTGGTTGCCCAAGTAATTATTTGAAAAATGTTGAATAATATAGAGGTATCTACTTTTTATTTTATTCGTTCACAATAAAATGTCAAAATTGAGTTATTTTGAGCGGAGTTCTGACTAAATTAATAAAAAATAGGTACAAGTATTGGTCATGTGAGACAGGATACATACATTAAATCTTAATATATTTAAAATTATATTTTAAAATATTTTTATAATACAACAGTTTCTTGTAAAACATATAATTTTTTTAAAATTATTAATCTTATTGCTACAAGCCGGCCGAAAGGATTCTATAGACATTTTTACTTTACACTCAAATACAAAAAAAGGCCATCCTTACGCTAGATCGTCCACAGAAAGATAATAACAAGTCCTCGTATCGGTGTACCATAAATATGTATGTATACATATAACGTGAAACTTTGGCGAAGTCCTGCGAAAATATTTCGAAACGCTGCGGCGGCGGTTGTGCACGCGCCCTTCCCGAGTCAGTCATCCGATTATGAAATCGGACTTTTGGCTGCGGAAACCGCGTGCTCGCGCTGCCCTCTGGCGTCCGTCCAAAATCCCGAACACCCTCCCCCCACCGACTAACCATCACCACTGACCTCACTCGCGAGTGAAGGTATTCATGAAGTCTTCCTTATAATACATATACGTTTTTGAACCGCACTCCCTTCTACAACCTTCTCGACGGTTACCAAATAAGTATAAAATACATATACCTATATAAACCTTGCTAGGTATACTAGACCGGGGCTTCTAAAAGTATTGCGTGGTGCATACGAATAGTTTGTTATCTGCATGGTGCGGTTAGTGGTTACCGCATATACCTATAGCTTGTATTATGTGTTTTATATATTGTGTATATGTATAGGGTTGTGTGCGTGTACGTGCTGATTTTATTATACGCGAGCGGTCGGGCGAAGACGTGATCCGCGGCGACGAACTGTATACAGAAAGAGATGAGACACGACGATTTTATCGGACTACCACAACCGTTATACCACACCTATACACCAGCCACTATATATTATAGGCATATATACCTATACAAGTAACGTGTAAAATGTAAAAATATATAGCTGGTTTGCCGTCGCTCGGACGACAGGCGTTCGATTTATGGTCAGCTCTCTCTCTCTCTTTATCTCTCTCTCTCTCTCTCTCTCTCTCTCTCTCTCTCTCTCTCTCTCTCTCTCTCTCTCTCTCTCTCTCTCTCTGCATGTATGTCTCTCTCGTCCTTGCTGCTGAAGTCGTTTGCTCGTTATTTGTAGAGTTTTTCCCCTGTCTTCTTTTCATGACCACCTTTTATTATGCGTTCGTGAAGTCTCGTTTTTATTTACGTCCTCGGCGCCGTCTCCAAAGAACCGCAGAGACGTTGTACGCTCTTCGCCGGTTGCTCTATAGTCGCCTCTTTGTGCGCGCGACAGATATATGATATCGAACTGAGTTATCGCTCGTTTTAAATTCTAAAAAAGCGTTAGCATGACACTAATGACGTAAAACTCAAGTTTTAAATTTAACATTAAGTTGAGAAAAATAACTTTCCAATGATTAAAGTTATAAGGATTACGCCAGCCTTAGTTTAAAGTCTATGTATTTTAACAAAATTAAACATTTAGTGGATTTTTCAATATAATAAAAATTAAATATATATTAAATAATGCAAGCATATAAAGCTAAATACAATCGATCATGAACAAAATTTAAATAATGCCATAACCAAAATAAAATAAAATAAAAAAAAAACAATTTTCTATTTTTTACCTAGATTAAACAGTAGATTTTAGTTACCTACTTTATTAAAATCTGAGCGGAGCAATAAATATATATATATTAGTGTACAATAACGTGTTTTTTTGTGTATCTGTATACACGAAAAATAGTCGAAATAATTCTTAAATTTTCCACTTTGAAAGTTGTTTCTGATAGAATATTGAATCTAGTTGTTAATTTTGAATGATCAAAGTATTTCTCAAAATAAAAGGGAAAAACAAAAAATAAACAAAGCAAAAACAGGAATTTTTACAAAACAAGTTTTTTGACAAAATCGATTTTTGGTTTTTTTTTTTTTGGTAAGTTATAACTTAAGAATGGATAACCATAGTTACTTGAAATTTTTACCAAATTATTATATTAGCATTTTCTTATTTTTATACATTTTATTTTTGGACATTTAAAATATTTGGTTTTTTTCCTAATAAATATTGATTAAAAAAAATATCACACGATAAATCTGTAGGATCTTTATTAGATTTATAAATTAAAAACGGTTTTTAATTTATTAGCAAGTCCTTTAATATTTTATGTACTACAATTTTGAATATTATAACATTTTTTCATGTTTTAACAAAGAAATTGTAACATAAAAATATATTTTTTACGTCCATTAATATTTAAGTTAAAAAAAAAAAAATTGAAATACAACGTTTTAAGAGTAAAACACAGTCTGGTTTTTAAATTATTTACAATTAAAGTTCCACAGTGGTGTCACCCAATATCATACTTTTATATAATTTTGAGTGATTTGATAACAGTTAGTGAGTTAGTTACAAAACGTGTATAGGTACATACCATTCATTTGACAAGTCGTCAAATTACAGTCAAATAAGTATAATTTTATTATTCTACTAACATAACAATCTTCTTTCAATTCCTTCAACCGTGTATATTATGAACTTTGTATCAATTTTATACGTTTTAAAAGTGTAACCGTTTAACCACTATTAAATTTTCATAATATTATAATCGACAATAACATTATAGTGATTACGTCTATTTTTCTAAATACATATATTCATTTGATTTTCTTTCATCGGAAAACTCCCAAGTATATGGCGAAAATAGACGAGCTTGTGCGGGTCACGCCGTCGTCGGTGCCTTGTAAGCACTCACGAAAATCGGAAATCCAGATAAGACGGAAGTAGAAAAGTCGCCTGCAAAGTACACAGCGGTTTTCGAGACACGTCGCCGAGAGTGAGAGACATCATCATACCTACCATGTAGTATACGCACACACGCGTTCCCGGAGGAAACGGGCGAAATAATTCCGCAGAGATGTTTCGTCTTTGAATACCTCGCTATATGTGTACGACCGCGCGCCATCCATTTCCGGATTACTGTGGTTGGCCATTATCGACATTAACTTATTTCAGTCGACCGAATGACTACAAAATTGACGTGTCCTCGGAGGGCCACTGTACCTAATACAATGTTATATGTAACGTTATTGCGATCGCCGCGGAATGATCCAATTTCGGTGCGCCGAAAGTTCAAAGACGAAATCCGATATACTTGGCGCATATTAAATTCCGCGGCAGCGCATATCCGCCCGTCCATCGCGGTATACTCGGGCGCTGATGAAGGGAATGCAACGTTATAAAAAAAAATTATTTTCTAAAAATTCCAAAAATATAATAACACACATACTTTTACAATATTACCAATATAAATTGTATTGCTTGATAATGGAATCTGCAGGTTAATTAATAATTGAATAAGAACACAATGTCACGGCCGGATTATAATATAATGTTCTCTGCGAGCGTACGCGTTGAAAGAAAAGAGGAGAAACCTCATTTATTCTTGATATTATTATTTTATTATAATCATAACGGTTGTAAATGTTAGCATGAGGTTTAAATTTATCTGCACGTATACGATCAACCGCGTCGCTAAGTGTATCACTTTGGATTCTCGTATTATAAAGCTCGGACGACGTGGCGTTTCGTCATGGCCCTACATGGCCGCCGCTTAGCATATAGGAGATCAGGGTACTTCCATATGAAACTATACACGCGCCGAACAAGATGATACGTCAAAATATGAAATTGTGTGTCATCGTTTTCTAATTCTAATGATCACCATCTGAACAATACAATTTTCATGCATTTAATATAAAATCGAAATTTTTCCTTTCCTTCGACTTTACGCAAATGCGGTGCGGTCGTCCTGTCGTCCGAACCATGAGCCATCTCACTAGACATACCTATCGTGTTCCGACGGACGACGGATCAAATTGGGCAGAAAGGACCTACGACGGAGATTGGTTGGATCGTTGTTAGAGCACAAGATACATATTATTCGTAATAGCAAGCGTGTTGTATGTATTATACACGTCTGCTGCTGACTGCTTTTAAGGTTGTTTTTTTTTTTTTTTTTTGTTCGTAGTTCGAATAACGCGTAACGTTCGCCGTAAAACGCATAACGTTAAAAATGATCGCGTTTAATGGGGCGAGAATATAACGCACAAACATTTAGCAAATAAAAACAATAACGATTTCATGACCACCGCGGCGCTCGCTCGCTGTGCACGAATATCGTCAGAAATCAGATATCCCAGACAATGCACAAATACGGAGTGTGACAGAAAGACTTGAGAAATGAAAAAAAAAACTATAGGTAATATAAAAAGTTGGACATTTTTAATATGATTCAATTCTTATTAAAAATGCGGAATAACAAATTTTTTAATTTAATTTTAAGAAAAATGTGTACTGTTAAAACGTTTATTTAAGTCAAGTAGTTTATTTCTTAGAATTTTTAGACATGAATTGTTTTCATGCGTTTAACTTGTATTAATTTTTGATTTTTACTTATCCAGTCATTCTATTACACCTAGTATATATAATATATAAATAAATTATATAACTTCAAGAGGATCACATATTTCACGCCACTACGTACCGTCCAAATAGTACTAGAAAATCTTAAAAGTTACCTCCTTAAAGTACCTGCGTAAGTGCTTGATTTTCAATCTCTAGGAGAAGAACAGTTGAAAACTGTCTGATTTTTTTTTTTTGCACAGCATTCTGAAAAGTGTTTTTCAATATGACTCATAAAATACATTACAAGACCTAAACCCGAGTATTTGAAAGAATGTCACACCAATAGAGGTTTCATTATTTTTTCCTCAAACATCAAATACACTTTTAATTTATAACAAACTAACAATTCACAAATAATATACATAATATTTTATACGATATCTTTGTTTTCTTAAAAATATAATTTTCATTGATCTAAAAACCATTTATCATTGTACATTATTGCGTTTAACGTGATGTTAAGTAAATTGTGTTATTTATAAACGTCGTTCTGATACATAAAAATGCTGAATTAAATGTGTCTAAATGAGTGACTAACAATTGTTCCTATACAATTGTCCTTAATGTAATTAAAAACTATAATCAGTTGTATTTAATAATATAAATTATTTATGCGGTTTTCATTAAACTTTAACAGTAAAAGTTATCAAATATTTCAACGCCGAACACATCGTGCTACATTTAAACTTTTAAAGGTAGTATTTAATCAAAGTATGTAACATCTAGTTTAACGCAAAATAAATTGAAAAATACGTGTATTTATAATGTGCATAAAGGTAACATGTATGAATAGTTATCGGAATTCTAAATAAAAGTATTCAAACTATATTATTATAATAGTTGCCGCAAAAGTGTATGCACCGGAGTGGAAAACAAAATCTTAGAAAATATGATTTCGAACGGAGAGAACATTTTGATTTAAAAACTTTGTGTATACAGTATAGACAGCTGAATGAGAATCGAAGAGAAAATATGTAGGCACGATTGTGCATATATCGTACTACGTATTACTTTATTTCAACAAACTTAATTTTTTTTTTTTTCAATAGACACCAAAGTTTTCAAAGTTATATGAACGCTTATTATGTGATATTAATATACATCGGTTAATTGTGTCGAGTAAGCGATTTTTTTATTATAATTCACTACTTGATACCAACAACATCGATACTAGCTATGTAGTTTTTTAATTAGATAAATTTTATAAAATAATCTATATAAGCAAGTACTGCCTAACCTAACCTGTATTCAAGCGTCTATTCATCTATACAATTATTTTTTAATAAATTTACTAAAATAAATAAACCAAATAATGAAAAGTGTTGATTTTGTGATTGCAGTATTAAGAACTTACAATAATTAATATGGAAATAATGACAAAATGTAACACCATTATTAATTAATTGTGGCCAGAGTGGTGCAGTGGTCACGCAGTTGACTGCGAGTCTCGCAGTCATCGGTTCGATTCATAGCAGAGTGCAAAAAATTTTTGTGGTTCTATGCAATCACCATTTTTTCGTGCTGTCGTCCGATTGCGTCATCCGGTTTCCCACTAGGTCCCGCTCCACTGAAAGTGAACACCGCACGCTGTCTCCTCTTGAACAGGAGGGTAATACATACATTTAGTGTTATATACATAGATAAATACATGATAAATACATGACATGATCTCCTTACTATCCACTTGTGATAAGCATTGACCAAGAAAGACCTTGAGGTCGTTTCAATGAACATTAGAAAAAAAATTAATAATTACTATTATATTAATACCGATAAGGTTAGATGAGAGATTAATAATTACTCACAATTGATTAGGTACTATATAGTATATGATTATATCAGTATTAACTTTGAAAAGTGGTCACTTTTACGAAATACAAGAACCGGGACTTACAAACTTTATAATAACGTCATATATGACAAGAAACGATTGCAGTTTGTAAGTTTAGTTAAAACAGAAAACGGTAAACAAAAATAATTAAATACCACAAAAGAAAACGCAACGAAATATATAATTTTATATCATTAAACAAAACCTAACTTAAAACGTAGTTTACAGAATATCATTAAACGAAAATAATTCAAAACGAAATAATTTAAAAACCGTTTGCTTAAAAGTTATGATATCGGTATCGTAGAAATATTTATTCCACACGATTTATTTTTATCCGAACAATCGATCCAATAATTTATTATATTCCGTATGCAGGCCATTCATCGTATTTGTTATTATTTTTAACGATAGACGGTAAACGCAAAAGTTGTATAACGTTTAAATTCCGAACAACGATAAATGCAGTGCTTGTATAAAGTTTCACTTCTAAATAACGATAAACTCAGAAATTGTATAACATTTAGATTGTGAAAATCGTAAAACGAAATTTTAATTTCGAAATGCAATCCTTGACGGAAACAATACCTACCGGTGTTCAGTAAAATAAATATATTTTATGATTTGTTAGTGTTTTTGTTTTTCACTTCAAACAAGGTTAAAACATACATAACATGCACAACTACATTTCATATTGTGATTGATTGTATTCACTTTTTGCGTTCAGTATATATGTATTAATAACAAATTTGTTTTTCTAAATGCGTTATTAAAATTTTAAAAATTCATTACAATAATTTATTTTTTGAGTACATCTACAATACATATTCTACATATATTTACATTGAGATAAATACATTATGTTTAAGCTATTTATTTAGACTCAATGAATATGTGATTTTAATATTTTTGAAATAAAATTGTTTTAGATTATGATGTTTTTAATATTACAGACTTTTAGACATAAAATAAATGATTTACTCGATTACTTCAAAGTGAGTTAGAAGGTATACTAAATACATAAAAAAAAAAAGAATAATAAAAATGGTACTTTTACGTACACGTGTATGTCGTATACTTACATTTTATTTAATATAAAAATATACTGATAAAAAAGTTTAAAAACAAAATGTTATTTTGTATATTTTTAGAACTGATGCTAATCTAGATTAAAAAGAAAAACTAAAATGAAATATGCTTTTGTGTTGCGCAGTAATGGCTGTATTATAATGATTGATATGTAAAGTTTACTCTGAGGAGAAATTATAAATTATAGATAGTGAAGTAAATAGAGGGCTGTATTAAATTGTATATTTTATAACTGATAATATCACTGAAAACAGAACAGCTCAGTATAATCGGTATTGCAAGTCATGATGTTTAACATAATTAATTTTAAACGATTAGTAAAGTTAAGGTATAGAAAATAAACGTATTACTTATTTCTATTTTTAGATATTCAATTTGCACTACATACTTATACAAATGCAAATTTTTCGACTAGTTTAAATTTATTTCTGATGGTTCTGATGAATCTGTCTGAAACATGACATTGCATAAAAGAATATTACAACTCATTTTGATATAAAACATTAAATAAATTTAAATTTGCATCAAATATGTCAACAAAAATGGAGACTAGTAAACAAAAATAAACTCAGAGAAATAAAATCAACCACTCTCTCTTGGGTACACGATGTTTTACTATTCGCAAATCTAAAATAGTAGTTAATATATTAAGAATTGGACATACATTACACACGCACGAACATCTAATGAGCAACAAAGGACAACAGGAATGTCCCATATGTAACATCAACATTTTGGTTAAACACATACTAACAGAATGCTTTCAAAAGAAGGATTCCGCGACACAATTTCACTCCCTTACAATCTATGCGAAATATGTTCATTGTGCATTCAGTAGTAGAATAATGTTATAAAAATTCCAATACATATAATTGAATTTCAAACGAATAATATTAACTATTCTATTTAGAAAAATATTTAAAATATTTGGTATTATATTAATTATAATTGTGAGAACTCTCTAACAATATAAAATAGAAACTAATATATATATATATTTTTTTTATATTATAGTTTGTTTTTTCTTCTTATTTTTTTTTTCGAAATTGTTAATACTTTTTGAGATAAACCTCAAAAAAAAAAAAAAAAAAATCGACCTTTATAGTTTATTGTACAAACTATATCTGTTTACATGAACGCCTACGGGAAAACATAGCCGAACACGCCGGCCATATTGTAGCAATTAATACCTACGCGTGAATCAGTTTTCACCTTCACTCGATCTCGACATGCATACATGTCGAATACTTGTCGATAAAATAAATTAGCGTCCATTATAAACTATTTTATTTCTCTTTGCAGTCATTGATCCTGACCATTGCTATAAGATACTCCCATTCGTTTGATAACACGCTATATAGATAGATAAAGGATAAGAATTAAAAAAAAATACCAATGAGACAAGAAGTTCAATATTACTGACTTGAAATTATCTCAATACATAGGTATTACTATGATAAAATTTTTATTTTGAAAATTATTATGATTCTGATAAAGAATTAATCGTTTACTAGTCTAGAAATGTATATTATCAAATACCAAAGCTACGTCCGTGTAGGTACAAAATAAAGGTAGAACTTTAATAATTAATATATGACACTATCTGTGGAATAATTTTGAGTTTTTCACAAACTAAAATGCAATACTTTTGTTTATTATTTACTATCAAATCTTTATTATATTACCACAAGTCGTGATCACGCTATTATTAAATTGATATACGCGCATCGTTAAAAATATATTTTATTAATAATAGTTTTGATTGTTGCAATTTACAACAAAACATTACGTTAATTTCCATTATACGAATAGGAAAAGCGTCGGAGTTCATCTCGTCGCGCAACTATAGCGGTACTTTGGTTAATGTTAACAGTCTGTAGAAATCAAACGACAGCAGCTTCAACGATAACCCACATAACGTCTTTACATGTGACAGAGCACGACAATTATTATTGTATTTAAAGCTGAGGAAGTGAGTGGTAAACAAGTAACTATTTCACTTATATCCTAATCAATATTAATATTTCCTTTGTAGGGGCATATTGTCCTAGAGAACCTTTTAATTTATTTCACTTTATATATAGGTACGCATAACCGGCTTCACGTTTGCAATTAAACGTTGTTCAATTTGAATAATATATTGAAGTTCAATCTTGGTACAATCCCTGGATTTATTCTAATTTCTGTAGTGAATTTAGTTGGTTTATTTGCGAATTGTTTATACAAATAAAAAAAAAAAATTATAGCCATGAATCAATTTAAACATTTTTAACTCATTTTCAAACTGTTGTTATAAATGGTGGAATCTTAAATTGTTGTCATTGACTATAATATATTGGTTATTTTCTTGTTCGATATGATTATTTTCAATCAGATCGTCATGACCTGTCCGGTGAGTTGCAATTTGTTGTTATTTTTGGCTATAATAATATCGTGGATTTTACGTTTAACGTCTTATTCCACCACCGCTTCGCTGTATTTAATTTAAAATTAAAATTATTGTACATTATCTCTAATTGATTAAGATATACATTACAATCTATGCCTACATATTATAATATTATAGTATAAATTGAAAATAATTTGATTTTAAAATTAATTTCCTGTTTTATATTACGGCAACTTAAATGTATCTACATCGTTAAAACAACCAGTGGGCTTCAACAAAATAACTGACTAAGAAAGGTTATTATTGAATTTATGCACTTTTAGACTATCATGATTGTATATTGCAAGTTTCATTTGTTTATGAGGAGATAGCTTTAATAAATTGACATCCAAGTGGTGGTAGGGAGATAGAAGGGCTCTACTTTGCTGCTATCCAATTATTTTTGATTAAAATGTATGAGAATGTTTTAAGAATGTATGGATACGATACCACTTCATGAGAAAAGATAATGTTACTACGATATATTTAGGAATATTTGGAAGTAAAGTTTTAAGATTCTTTTGAAGTAATGATTACCTAAAGAATCTACCTAATGAAGTAATATTATGAGATAATTACTTCCATGGCCACATAATTTTGTCAGAATAATTTGAGAATATTAGACAATTTTGTTGAAATGAGCATGAAACATTTTCATAAAACAGTATATTATTATGTTAAAAACAATTCTATAATATTTTATTAACATTAGATTGTTATATGTGATATTATACAATGTATGCAACGCAAAATCATTTTTCTATTTAGTATAATAATATGATTGACGATAGAATCACAATTACTTGGTTTACAATAAATTTGTGTTTCAATTTGAAGATTATGTTTTCGCTTTGAATTTTGGAATGTCTTCTATTTTTCAACATTCGTTAATATTTTTGACGTATTTGGATGGTCCAACAATGCCAGATGATATAATTTGGTTGCAATATATGTTTTGATACATCCTTTTGATGATTTCGCATTGTATTTTAACTACCAGGTGAGTGGTAGATGCGCTTTCCATCATCCAGCTTACCGAGGTAAAGCATAAGTGCAGAAACGACAGTGACTCTCGTGCAGTATGAATAACCTAACACATACGCACTCGCCCGTTCCGTTACAAGAAAAACAGTGTCCTCTGCAACAAAGTTTTTTCATTAAACAACCGACACTCCGCATGTTTGGTAATTAAAACATAAACGGGTACAGAAGGTATGGCAGGTACACGTGAACGAAATTGGGGCGGTTGTTAAACACGATAAAGTTCACAATGTACTAGAATAAAAATAAACCACAGCGATTCGGCGGGATCTCAGAGAGTGTGCGCCTCGCGTAATATATTTCTATCGCAACACCATGCATGAAGGTACTGTCTATTCAAGTCTATGAAGTATCTACTTGTATATTCTTGTCTGAGATTATACGTCGTGGTTCTGCGAAAAAAACGATACGATAAAATAAAAATAACCGAGTCCTCGAGCATGATTCTTTTTTAGAATTTTCAATATGTTTTTTTTTTTTTTTTTTGGAAATTGTAATTTTATTTAAATGTTTATAAGTCGTATCGAACCATTCATTTATTTTAATTGATGTTTTATAAGTTTTTTATTTATATAAAATATCTCATAAATATTGATAATAACAAAAAGTAAACAATTAAAATTAAATCTTTTAGTATATTGAATAATTAACATATTTATTTGTTATCCAGATTTTAATGTTGAACGATTAAAATAACCAAATAAAAAATAAAAGAAATAAAAAATAGTTATATAACAGTAATAATATTTACCATCTAGTAATAAATTATAATGATGGACGGGCATATCGATAAAATGAGCGAACCTATAAAATAATGATTCTCCCGAAACAGCTAAAATGTTGGTGACTTTATTGTTACGTCGTAAAATCTTAATTTTCGAAGCAATTATTATTATTACTGCGTATAATATAATATATTCATGTGGTTTTCTAGATCCTTATAGATATTAGAGATTTTCATCTTCCTCCTATTATTATGCGTACCTCGTCTCCGAAGCGAAGATACATATTTAATTAGGTATTGTTTATCACTCCGACTGACTTACCACGATCGATGGAAAAACTTTTGACGTACGCGATATTTGACAATGTTAGTATTTCGCTACCGAAACCCATAATAAATCGGTACGCAGGTAATAATAATAATTATGATGAACTAATTGTTGTTGTCGTCGCCACATGATGAACAGCCCGACCGACAGTATAATATTAAATGAATATAATATATTACAATATCACGACCAGGCCAGGGCGCGTGTACCAGATAACGGTTTTCGTTTAATTGAAAAATATCACAAAATTTAGGGGATTCAACTGTCATAAAAGCAAATATTTTGGCGATTTCCGCGCCACTATTATAATATACATATAATACAGAGCGACTTATTAAATGTAACGCATTCATTATTTCAATAACTAATAACGCAATTGAAAATATTTTTCTACAAAGTCGTTAAATAAAAAAAAAAAAACATTTTTCTTAAAAAATTATATTTTTATTATTTTTGTCGTTAACTTTTTTTAGTGACAACATGGCGCATTTTTAATTTCTAATTCTAATGCAGAATATTTTTCAAGTGTTTTAATCTATAAAAATCGAATTTCATGACTAGTAGTTTGTGATTTATAAATGCATGTTTAAAGTTTAGTTAAGCGTGATGGAGTGGTACAGGAGTAGGTAACACGCAAAATGTTGGTACACTACTCCGCTCATTTTTAATATTTTTAACTAATAAACAACTTATCCATAATTCAATTTTAATAAATTGAAATATTCTCAACAATACTATACTGCGAAATATGAAACTGAAAAAGAGTAATATGTTTTAAAAATTATAACGATAAAAATAGGAACTCATATAATTATTTCCCAAAAATGTTATTTCGTTCATAATGTTCGTGTTTTCTAAAATAATAATGAGTGTCTAACTTTAAATGGATCACTCCGTATTCGCTACAAGTTCCTACATGGTTCATCCACACATGGCTAACTACATTTTTATAAATAACATATTATATTATATTAAATTATGACCCTGGTCAACATGTATATTTTTAGGCTAGCATACAGGCCATTCGCGTCAACAAGAAGAAAACTTTCGAGTTATTTACATCCAAGTCGTGCAAATCAAATGCTACAATCAGAATATATCAGATTATAACTTAATTTAACCGAAGTGGTATTATACTATATTCCTTGAAGTGTTCTAGAAACTAATCTCTAATACATTATTATTTAATATTATTTTTCATTTTTGTTTTGGCGAGTCAAAAAAAAAAAAAAGTCAACTTAAAGTTATAATATATAAATTATAAACATATCACAAGATATGATATATACTACAGTTATTTTTTTCTATGTAACACATAACTGAATATGACCACGGTTATACACAAAAAATAACATTAAGATCAAATTATTATTGTGAGTCATTTAGATAATTGAAATAATAGTTGGTTGTTCCTATAGGTTTCAAAAATCTCTTTCTCTATAAACACATAATCCATACAATGATTATGTATCCAAACCTAGATTGCGAATAAAACACCAAACATTAGTATTTTCAAATTATTTCAATCAATATGCCTTTCTATTATCATCAATGTTCTTTGGTACGTTAAATAGCTCTTTGCATACAAATCTAACAATTCAAATATTTCCAGCGTCAGACTATATACTACAATAAACAATTTTATAATAGTACTTATAATCATCCCAACCCACTAATAAACCTAGCTTATTTGCATAAATGGCTAAGAGCCTTATAAATGAATCAATCCATCATACCTTGACAAACAATGGAATTCTAAAAATAAAACATTTGCAGTTATGTCAATGAACCCTTTTATTTCAGGCCATCTTGTATATTATTGTACTTTTATTTGTATTACTTATTATATGCGTATTATACAGATAGTAAATAGTCGTTTTCAAACAAAACAATACAAGTATATATAACTAAACAAAATGTTAGGGGGTCGTTGTAAATGAGTATAGTTTTTCTACAATTGGTTTGAAAAATAACACACCCAAGTCAAGTCATACTGTCATACTAACATGATTGAAATGAATACCTATGTGCATTGATTATAGTTCTATTTTTAAATATATGTTATTGGCTAGATATAAACCGATTAAACAAATATATAAATCAAGTAAAATAACATGGTAATATTGGTCAAATCAAATTTGTTTTCTTTTATTTCAATTTTAAACGTCTATACACAATAATATTATAATCATACGCTTATAATTAATCACCTCATTAATTATAAAACAATATTATCAATATAAATGTAATAAGTAATTTCATTTATGATATTTTAGTTTAAATTTATAGGTGGGTAGTTGTTTTCCATCACGCACTCCGAAGTGCATGATATAATATTCCGGAGACTTTTCCTGCCTCTCGAACCGTGGGTATCATCGCCGCGATGACTCGGTGCTGGATAGATATAACCGTATTTAATGTTCGTTTGTTGTCGCCACCGCCAACCCCGGCCCTGAGGGTATGAAGGGCGGCCGACGGTGTCACGAGGGCACGACGTTCCGGTCGCGACGATCGAGTCGCTCGTCTCGTGTGTCCATACACGTGTAAATCCGCTCCTTTTGCAGGGTTGTGGTTGGGGGTTGGTCGGGGTTTTGGGGGTTCGCAGACTCGGCGGCGGACCGGACCGGCAGGACGGTTTGTGCGTGTGTGCGCCGAGTTATTTATTACACAAGACGTCCGTTCGAATTCGGACGCCACTCGTTGTCGGAAAAGTAATTCACCGTTGTACGCACGGCACACACATACCCGAGAGAGTACACAATGCACCGTGTCTGTTGCGCGCGCGGTCGTAAATGAAAAAATAAAAATAAAATAGAGGTAGAGGAAATAGAAAACGTTCCGTCCGAAGATTTTCCGGCGGAATATTAAACCATCGAGTGGCCTCGACGCGCGTTGTATTCGGCACGACCGTACAATAACTAGACAGTATACAACTGCCGATTGTTCGTCGGTCACTGGCAACGTGAAAATATTGTACCTACCTATTTCGGTCCAACCCTTTTCCGTACGCGCATCATCAGCCGTTATTTTAGTGGCCTAACAAACGTGACGTGTTGTTGTGAGCAAATAGCATTTTGCATATTGTGTCCAATGCTTGAATTGGAAAAAAAATAGGCGATTCAAACATATTAAAACAATTTGCGCACCTGTGCATTAAAATGTTTTATTGATTAGACTATAACATTCAGAATGAGTACGCTAAAATATTTTTAAAAAAGTAGAGGTTTACTCCATTCCCTCGCGTTCCCCTATAATTTAAGTACTGATTACACATACGCGGTTGTCAGCCGTCAATTATCTGAGTGACAACACTATAATTGCAATTGTGATATTTTTATTTATTTATATTGAGTGTTCAAAATACCAAACATACAGTCTTCAGCTCTAGGGGATACCGCAAATATGTGAAATAGTGAAACGTTCGATATTCAGGTATCTTTTCGATCATTTAATATTGTGCAAAATAATGTTTTTGTAATGGTTTTGAGTGATTGGTATTAATCGGTTTTTGGTATCAACCAGTAGGTACTTCCGATTTAACTTTTTTTTTGAAAGATTTATTATCAAAATATAATTCATGATTAAATTTAAACAGTTGCATTGTTTACTTTTCTAAGATTGAAATTTGATTTAAAAATACATTTATTTCGGTTTTAAATTAAAGTGTATCTGTTTTTTGATGTTATTTATTTAGGTTGAAATGTTAGAGACTATAAAGTTACATACATTTCATAAAAAGAAGCCAAACAAGAAAAGAGTGAATTTGCTTTATATAGCCGTTCTTCAAGCAATGGCAATAAAAAAGCGACTGAAAATAAAATTTTAAATATTTTATTTATTAAAAAAAAATAAAGAACCTATAAGAACTAGAAATCCTCAAGCTTAAGCTGTTGGTTTTGATTTTCAATTCAGTTCAAATTCCTACTGTTCTGTCCCGAAGTTTTAGTCGTTATGAAAATTTATTACTACACACCACATAATTGTCGTAGTTGATATGAGTTTTATTTACAAGTGTATTTCTGTTTGCAGTAATTTAGATTTTTTAAAACATGAATGAAATGTTGGATCGCATCCAACACATAAACAAGTGTATTATGTAAAACGTTGCCAACCAGAGAGAAACCAGGCTTTCGTGAACGTAGTTTACCGCGGATAAGTATTGTAATAATTTTAGAAATTACCTATATTTGGTTGGAAAATGGCCAAATAATAGTTTTGAATAAAGACCTACACCGATTACGTTTTTGCTTTCTACATGAACACGTTTAAAATTATGTGCAAATTAACAAACAATTCTATGCAGACGTTAAGTTTCAATATTTTACAAATAATGGCTATTCATTTAGTGTTAGCACAAATGGTTATTTTATTTTACTATTATAGTAAATTGGATTGATTTTTGACAAAAACATAGCATTTAAAAATGTCATTGTGTGTATGAAATATAATAATATTTATCTATTTATCTCATCCAAATCAATAACAATTACTTAATTACAAAAAATTACATTAATAGCTGATACGTATTAATACCAACTGAGCTATAAGCTCGTATCTGGTATACGAAGTTCATAGATATTATAATTAATTTTATAGTGAAATATTTATATAATAATATAATTAAAATACGACTAACTAATTAAATATAACATAGTAGTTAGATATTTTACTAATAAAATTAAATCAGCGTAAGTTAAGAAATAAGATATTTTGTTTAGATATATTGACTTTTTATAATTGTATTATTACATATATTCTCATCAAGTCCATTAACTATTTTATTGATTGCCTTTATAATTTTATTTTTATTAATTATATCATTGGTTTTATTAAAATGACTAATAAAATATCATAACATAACATAACTGAGTATATATTAATAGTTTCAAGTACCCACGAATAATATTTTTAAATTACAATAAAATAACTAAAATGGTAATTATTTGTTAAAATATATAATTTCGTCAAAATTTGAAGTTAACTAGATTCAGTTCCTCACCGTGAAAGATATTGAAGTAGTAAATCGAAGCATTTTTACTGCTCCAAATGGTGACGGACACGCAAAAAAAAAATAAAAACACTATTGTAATATCAGTACATCCATCACTCAGAATTTAAAATAGAAATAATTTAATATGATGTTTTTTCATGGCGCGGATATGATTTCAGTTACTAAGATTTATTTCAAATAGATACATAAAAACTGTTTTTGAAATATGTTTCTACCATAATTACATAGGTACCAAATGTTAAGATTCAACATATAATCATATTTAAACTTCGTGCAGCCCATCAACTTTAACCGATGAATTTGAAAAACAGACAAATATTTTGAATATCAATATTTTGCTTTCTTGGTTTTGAATCTTGCAAGTATGGAATGAAAAAAAATCTGAATTTAAATAGAAATTGTGGTAAATAGAAAAATAATAAAAATGTAACTCAGAATGAGTATATCCTCAAGTAGTACAATAATATTTGTATCCAAAAAAAGGTCGGCGTGTTCAGCTTTGAACATTTTTTTGACTTAATTTAAACTCTAAGAGATAGATAATTGGTTAAAAGCTCATTAAAAAGAGTTTGTCAAGCAGTTACAAAACGTGCAATTTAAAAATTTAAACTTTTTTTAACAGTTCAAAAAATAGTAATCAATTTTGGCTAAATTTTTCTTTAGCAACATAGATCACCGGAACTGGTGTACGAATTTTTTTGTTAAGGGGTTTTTTTTTTTTTGTTAGAATCAAATTGGGTAGGAATAGTTGAGAAATTAAAAGAACTTCAGACCTTTATATCAAATAGTTCATTCACTGTAGACTATTAAAGTTATATATTATAAACACACACTTATCTGTAGATAAAAATTAAGTATCAAAGATGAAAATTTGTTTAACATTTTACGAGGTATAAAAATTATGATGTGAGTTCTATATGAATAGTACAAATAAAGTAGTAAAAAAGAGTTTACATTTTAGAAACAGATCATTAACATTTTGTAAACTTGAAACAAAATTCGTTCCAGTTTAGAAAAATATGTTCTAATATAATTAATATTATTCTAAAAATTAATAATCAAGCTGACCCCAACTTGGCGAACGTTTTTTTCTTTGAATTTTGTACGTTTTCTTTGCGAACGAAAAAAATATTTTTTTTGCATTTTTATAATCGACACGTCATAGTTTAAAGGTGATATGAGAGAGAGGGGGTTAATTTTTAGTACATAGCAAAATGTTTGTATCTTTTATCTTTTTTTTTTCTGGTTCAGACTTTGTGTATGGTACCGTTTTTTACACTGCAAAGTAATGGAATAAAATCGATACGTTTGTCTGGAGACCCAATGTAATGTTTATGACGGGATTCGTAATATTTAAGACTACTTTTTTAATATAAAAAAGTTGATATTAATTTGATTAATTCGCCAACTAAACATAGTGCAACAACTTCACAAGAGGTCAATGTCCGTAATAATTATATGTATGAAATTATTATACGTATACTATGATAATCATAATACCTAATAATAATATTATTATTAATTGTTCTTTTTTACTCCAATAATTCCACAACGTGTACATTTTATAAGTATATTGTGTACACGCTTATTTTTTAAAATGAGTTATGTTCTCAGACACATATT
>JACXSJ010000419.1:303716-356660 GCA_014851325.1 Pentalonia nigronervosa
TTTTTTATCAACTAAATAGTAAACTTTTAAGTTAGATTTAAAGAACTAATTTTCGTTGACATTTAATTAAATGCAATGGTATGAGAATGTACGAATCATTCATTCTCTTGGCTGTCTTGTTAAAGAGATAAAAATAAACTGTATCAAAAACAAGACGCCGTATTATTGTTTTCGATAAACCTAGTCGATTTTTTATTCCTGAATAGTTATTTTTCTCAAACACAAGTATATGCGAGTTAAGATAATATTATTATGACTGCGATATTTTACTAATTTTATTAATTTGCTTAACGGCACCTTTTAAACTTTTGTATGGTATTATAAAATAAATAGTTTTAGGAATGAATATTAATTGCTATAGGTATTGTTTTTAAAATATTACGTCTTAATGTAATGCATTTCTAAACATACATTTTATAGGTAGAAACATTTTTACGAGAGATATCATTAGAAAAATAAAATTAAAAATAATTTTTTGATAACTTTAATTTTATTTAGGTATCTACACCGTAATTATAAAGTAAGGGAGTTGTATTCGTTGTTGTAAACGAATAAATTCAATTTAAACTAAAAATGTATAAACATTTTAAATGATTCTGTTAAAAAAATTATAATTATTGCGAGTCAAAGTATTTTTTTTATTCCGTATCGTCATCAAATATGATTCTATCATTATATTATATACAATTTGAGATTTTGTCTTATATTTATAAAACAAAAACCAACATAAAGTGGTAGCTCAGTCTTAGGCGTGTTTTAACGATGCCACTTCGATAATTTATTGCATCCGATTGAAACTGGCAATTCATTATATTTTGGCCATTACAGACAAAAATATGTTTTTCCATTTTAAACGAACACAGTAGTTGATCGCTGACTTCACCATATATATCGGCCAACAGTAACAATATTATTGTTAGTTGGAAAGAAAACAAGTTTCTGCACAAATTAACGCAATATCATATTATAACACCTCATAACTTTGCATACAGTACAATATTAAATTCTAAACAAACAGTACCTAAACGTAATTTCAGATTTTTTTTTACGTATTTAAAAATATTTTATTTTTACACGATTTGAAGTTACCGTACGTTTTGTAATAGAATATTTGTATAGGAATTTGTATGCATAAAATTGAAATTCCAATGGGTAATAAATTAGAAATAAGTTTAAAGTTTGGACGAGTGGTTTGGAGTGGTACAGGAGTAGGCACTTACCCCAGAAATTGTTGGTCCACATCTCCACTCATCAAAACTTTAAATACTTATAATAGCTATAATTAACTAGGTACTCGTTTGGAATCCAATTCTAATGCATAAAAATTTGCACAAAAATATTCTGAAGTGGTAAATAAAATTAAAAAATGTATATTATCGCCATTAAAAAAGTAAAGCACTTGAACAATTAAAATAATAAAAAATTATATTTTTCTCAAAAATGAAGTTTTGCAATGATTTCAAAGTAAAATTTATATAATATATAAAAAAAAAGTTTTAAAAACGTTCGTAATTCGGGATAGCAAAATTATTAGTGTTTACTGTTAATTAATTTACGTACATGTCCCCGTCCCCCTCACATTTGACTTTTTAAATTTTTTTCAACGTCATTTTTTTCAGTGCCCATTCCTACCAATTCCTGTCGTAAATCCCAGAATTCCTGCTCAAAACCCGTCCCTGCAAAAGCTAAGAAACTGTGGGTCGGGCGGAGGAAACGTTTCTACAGCCCACCTTCTATGGTATGTAATTAAACCAAAACCATTCAATAGTGTTTATAACAGTTTGTTGGGCATTTTTGGAATCATCCCATAGTTTGTTGGAGATTGGTTCGTTTTGTAATGTGTTTTGAATAATCACTGCTCATTCCACATCAAATAAATGACCAACTTTTTTTGACACACATTAATTTATCAAAAACAAAAATAATTAATCGTAATAGATATTATATGTTTTAAAAAATGTATTGAAAATTCAATACGATAATAAAAATCATTCCATAGCGGTCCTAAAATAATAACATGATAAATTAGGGCTCTTATTTATATGCTCTAAAAACCTTAGAAATATGCACTATAAAATATGCGTATATTTTATTATTTTGTAGAAATATATATTTTAAAATAATAATTATGCAATTTGTAGTTAATAATGTATAGAATAATTAGTTTTTATAACTAAATATTGGAAATTTAAATTAAGGTTTTTTGTAAGTAGTTTATAGTGTAACCAAAAAATTAAAAAAATATATTTATAGATATTTTAAGTTAAATTTGGACGAAATTAGATATTTAAATGAAGAATAATGACATTAGTTATTTCATTGTAATTGAAAAAAAATTGGCGGGTGCTTGAAACTTTTAAAGTATATTTTATACACTCCATAACATTTTAAAATGCAATGTTTTCTCCAAAAAATAATCCAATCTACTGTGTTATTAATAGTATAATTAATTATTTTAATGGCAATAATATAGAACACACTTAGTTTTATAGACTGACAGAACGTCTTCGCTTAGAATCATTTTTCGTATACAATGATTTATATCATTATATTCAAATTTAAAACATCCATGAAATTGACACTATTCGACACTTACTGTACAGCAGAGAGGTACTCACTGGCTGACCTTTTTCAAAGTCAATTATGTGCATATGAGTTTTCTTCAAAATTAACAAAATAATATTTAATATTTTTTAAATTACAAATAATTTATTGTTTTTTTGGTTATTGTTTATTGTAAAAAAAATTGTGTTCAAAACTTTATAAATTATAAGTAAGTAATTACCTATTAATGTAAAACAATGTATCAACCACTCTATTCCACATAGTTAATAAAAAATCTGGCTTCTCAATCAAATTAGTGTTTAGAATTAAGTATCAGAATTAACTATATAAATACAGTACAGACTATATGAAAATGGATATTAAAAATGTATTTTTTAAGGCAACCTTTTTATTGATAAATAATATTAAACTGTATATTTTACTAAAAATTCAGTTGAAATTTTTTGATATTCTTCATTTGGACTATTTTTTTTTATTACCACGTTTGCAATACGTTATAAATTGTCTAGCCGAGTTGCGAAGTCTGCTTAAACCTTTTTTTAAAATGCCATATAACATATTTTACAATATTACGTGCATATTAACAGCAAATAATACGAGATTTATTTTAAATTAATGACTTCATCCGATAGTATTCTATGTCAAAAGGATGTCAGCATGCAATTATTTTTTCTCTCTGACTTATACGCAACATAGCAAATTTTTGTTTGGCAGAACCAACCTTGTGTTGTTACTTTTAATATTACGGTAAATTTATCTTTTATTAAATTTTAACTAGGAACATTTCCTGTATTTTTACATTGGATTTTTTAAATGATATTTACATTTTTTTATAATTTATAAGCATTTTTAAATTGTAATAATTTACTCGCTCATAACTTACTTATAAATTAAAATATCATAAAATAGCCAACGTAGGTACTAGTAATTGCACTACCTACTAACTTACAACTAATTTTTCACAATAAACAATAAATTGCTTGTAATTTAAAAATATTAAGTATAATTTTGTTAATTTTGAAGAAAAATTATAAACATACATTTTAATTTATAAAAACATAAAATCTATTACAATTAATTATTTTTGTTTTTGATAAATTGATTTGTATCGAAAAAGTTGGATGCTGATTTGGTATTGAATAAACAGTGGTTATTCAAAACATTTTATAAAATGAACCAAGATCCAATAAACTAAGGGATCATTCCAAAAATGTCTAACAAACTGTAATAAACGATATTGAATGGTTTTGCTTTAATTACTTATCATGGAAGGGAGCCGTAGAAACGTTTTCCCCGCACAAACCACAGTTTTTTAGCTTTTGCGGTGGTGGATGTTGAGCAGGAATTCTGGGATTAACGGCAGGAATTGCCAGGAATGGAGCACTGAATATTGTCGTTAAAGAAAGTTAAAAAAGTCAAAAACTTACTATGGGTAGGACGGGGGTAACGTTTCTCCAATTCTACCCATAGTTTTTAGTTTTTGCGGGAGCGGATGTTGAGCAGGATTCAGGATTGACGGCAGGAATTAGCAAGAATGGATTACTAAATATTGGTGTTGTAAAAAATTAAAAAATTTAAATGGGTGGTGGTGGGGACTTGTACGTGATTAATTTAACACACTAGTACGGATACTGTTTTCGGGCATTGTGGCGACGAAGCCACACTCTTGTTCATCAACAAAACCAATACGACTCACGGTGACTGCGTCGTGTCATAATTTCATAATGTTATATTTTGTAATTATACTTCACTGTGGTGACAGTATATTGCATAAATTATGTGTACGTTAGGCAAAATAAATGAATACGAATATTTTAACCGCTTCAGTAGAGTTTCGGTCACTTATTATTTTTCAAATTAAATGTCCATCTTAACTATATAAGGTGCTATGAAATATCATTCGATTGTTTATGTTTCTTGCTCACCTATACTTAAAATAACTAATAACTACCTACCTAACGTTTACCATTAGCCAACACCGAAAAAAACGGTCGTTGATCGTAATTCGTTTTTTGTCCAACAACAATACAACGATTATAATTAATAATAATACATAATACGTAATGTTATCTAATAGATAATATTATTATGATACCTATATAATAAAGTCGATCTTGAAAAAAATAATTGAATGTGTATAGTATAATGTTTCATAATTTAATTACATTAATTTTCTTTATTTGTGTAATTCAGATTATACAGCATATTACTGCTTAGCTCATTTTTTGTTATCAAACAGACAATTTAAATTAGTAAAATAATAATTAATGCAATGATATTTATGCGGTAACAGTTAAAATAACTGTATTATAGCAAAAATAAATAGTATTTTTTCTTATTTTTTATTTTAAAAATGTTGTTATAATTTCATATTATTGTTTATTGTTTGAATTTATCTTGGACCGCACTACGGTTGAATTTCGACTATTTTGCTTCTCTTTTAATCCAGCCTACCACGTTTTGTAATACCCACGCGCCGTTAAAATAATTCCAGAGTGTTATTTCTTCGATTTACAAATATTTACGTTATTCACTGAAAATAATTTCATGACGATGAAAACGCATAATAATAATATGTATCTCAACACTATAATATTATAATATAATAAACGTATCTCGTCATCTACTGCAATAACAATAATCGATGCAATCAGTCGTCGTTAAATTATGCTTGATGTATTTCTGACAATGTATTTTCTAAATACCCACGCATCGTACCGAATGGTGTGTACATAATTTTTGTATGGATTTGGATGATCATTCACAAACAAATTATCATGAAAGTATTTTTTTTAAATCAAGCTATAGGTACCTGCAAATTAAAATAATAAAAAGTTTCATTGGAGATCTGACCCCCACATCCCCTTTTATATACGCCCTGACCATACAAGTACCAAAATTTAACTAGTTTAGGTTGTGTGTAAATAAAATCATTGGGTACATAACACTAACTATGAAAATAATCTGTAATATAAATATTACAAATTATTTTTACAGACACACAAATCGCTATGTACAGAAATAGTCCTTTTAAATTATAGCGAACCTCCACTTTCTCTCCACCACAAAAAAAAAAAGATTATGTTAATGTAAAACTTTATTTTTGTTATAACAACATAGTTATCACAAATCAAAATTAAAAAAAAAAAAAGTAAGAAATTGTACATACAATTATTTGTAAATACCTACACTCTATTATGTAGTAATTTATAAATAACTTTAAACAATATACTTCAATCTGTTTTTTAATTGATATTTTTTTGAATTAAATAATTCCCAGAAATACATACAAATTATATAAGTAAAAAATTTATAATATTAGGGAATACATCTATAATGGAATATTAAAACATAATATATTGTTACAACTAGAAAAAATAAATAACTGTCTCCTCTTTCAATGTGTCAATGTTGCTTTATTTGAAAGTTTATTTTGACCAATTTATAGAATTTCGACAATATTGTTTTTTTTTTTTGTTTCAATATAGAAAATTATATCTGTGCTTTATTATAACCATGTACAGTATAGTTGTAAATATTAAAACCTATAAAAAAAAATATCTGGATATATAGAAGTCAATTCATTATTGATAATAGTATGCGCAAAATTTTAAATTAAAAATTCGATATCATAAAATTGGTTAGCTTACAATGTAAATACAGTGATACCTGTAAGCACCGGATACTCTCGGTCGCTGATATTTCGTCCGCTATTTAGAGGTGGCCGTTAAAGGAACTGATTTCACTGTAATTATCATAGTATTAAAATAACCAGAACTCACCGCTCAAATACAAATAATCAAAATTGAACACATACCCACATGTCGGTTCCGTCGAGAACAGCTGCCTACTTGCATTAGGTATAATATTGTGTTTTGCTAAGACGTTATAATATTATACGAAAGTCGTTTGAGACAACCTTTTACCGTTTGACTCTGTACAATATGGTCTATATTTATAACTGTATGCTTTAATGACATGTATCTACGTTGATCAAGAACATTATCTATAGTTCGATTTTATAAGGTTTATTTTAAATACGAAACGCATGAGCCGAAAGCAAATGTTCGCGGATCCGATGGAATATTATTTCGTGCGGTTATCAGACTTTATGTTCATACGTAACACGGTTATCACGAGCGATTAACTTCGGTCTTGACTCGAAGAAAAGGCGTTCCTTATTATCATAACTATTGTTACACAATATTATGTGACCAGCAGTTAAAATAGGTATTTTCCTGGTTTGGCGACCGTGATGCAGTTCATTTTTTTTATGGACCCGAAACAAATGCGCAGCCGGAAACACTCTTCGGGGACTATATATAGTACGAGTTGAACCACCGTCGAGAATTTTCGGCCGTATATATATATATTTACGGTTGAAAGACGATTTAAAAGTTTGGCAATAACTTTATACACCAAACAATCCGTGCACATGTTATGTTCAAAAACATTATATCGCACGTTCCTCGGTATAACGTTCAGGCATTATGCGGTTTCCGATTTGCACGGTATCGGTGCTATGTTGATTTTAATATTGAGAATAATATTATAATACGTTATTATCTTTGTATGATCTGGTCGTGTTCGTTTCCATTTAACCACGCGTTATGTCGTATATAGCGTAAATCGACACACCTCTATATAAACAAATACGGGCTGTTTGATGTGGATTTTCAAGGATTTGAGTTTTGACAGGTGAGCTTCGAAGGTCTAATATCTCCAGACTTCACTCCGTGTCATAATGGAATCGTGATTTTTTGACGTTTACACGAAACAGTACTTTTGATGCATTCGAATCGTATGCCAAAATAAAAATAATTGTCTTCATTCTATGCCATGTCTTCTCTTTTAAAATAGTTTGTCTAGATTTTTAAGTATTGATACAATGGACCATATAATATATTGTTTACATTACAATTTCATCGATCAAAATGTTATTTCAACTGTCTACAATTAAGCTCAATTTAAAATTCAAGATATTAAATTTCTGTTAAAATTTTGTAAGTGTGTAGAAACGATGTTATATAATTTTGCTTTAATTGTATTCTAATAAAATCATTACAGAGTATCATAAATCGTTGTTTATTGTTACTAAAAATGTTATATGTAAATAAGTTAACTTAGTAGTATATTTTGATTAAATCTTTCAAATTAATTAATTTAATTTAAATTGTTTGTGTATTTTAGTACCTACGCAATTTTACATAAAAAATAAATTAATGATGGTAGTTAACAATATAATGATGCCGTTGAGACATAGTATAAGATACTTTGACATACCCATTCAAAACAATGACAAGGAATTTGGACAAACCGTTTCAAGAAGTAATATGTAAATTGGACAATAACTTTTTTTTTAGCATAAAAATTGAATTCTTTTTGCTCACTTCGTAGTACCTACTACTAAACCACCGTAAACAATTACACAATATTATAGTATACAGTATATCGAAAAATCTATAGAAGTTTGGAAAAATCTTCTAATCGGAGTTATGCAATATCCTTGTAAAATTATTGGACATAACTCGTTTTAAACGCACGATATTTAATAACACTAAAATAAGAAATAACAATACACAATAAACGCTATTATATTATTATACAATCTGATCTTGTATGACGTCGCCTGTGACAAATTAAATGCCTATGGATTTACCTCTTCTTCAAATTCGCTAAAATGTAAAATGCAAAAAATTTTAACACAGTTATTTGGGATGTTTTAATCAATTATAAAATATAGGTCTAAAATAGTATCAAATTATAATATCTTCTTATTTTGTTTTCTGTAACTCATGGTGACCCCGTACAAACAAAAAAATATCCGTCTTCCATGAACCAAAAAATCCTTGTGTAAGCTTCTCTTTCAAATACAAAATTTTAAAAATTGTCTCCTGAAGTGCACATCCTTGGAGTATACGTACGTACCAAATTTCAGAACCACGAGTGCTATAGACTAGTCTATAGAATGTTTATACACACATTCACATACATTATCATTCATTAATATATATATATTAATAATATAATCGTATTATAATAATTATATTGCTTTACCAAATGTTATAGTAAAATTGATATATATATATATATATATATATATATTTATTATTTTTACAGGAACAGATGACGAGGTTAACGGTATTCAATAATATTTAGTTGTTCGTTTTCGGTATCAAAGCACTTGATAATTAAGTCAGAACTTTGGTGAATGTAACAGATTCCAAGACGTATTTCATTAGTATGGGAATTTATGAAATTTAACAATTTTGATTTATTATTTATATTATCATTAAAATTTAGTTAATATATATCATGCAGAATTTTTCAGATCAACGTTTTGCACATCACAGGGACTTTTTTGTGGACACGCAGATATGCAATGGACTAAATATTTAAAAATATAATATCCTTTAAATCATGACTTTAACATTAATCGTTTATGGGATTATTCGTAATTTTTGTGAACTGTTTTTTTGCAAAAAATGTATAAAGCCTGCTTGCCTAACTTTTTAATACATACACATTTTGCTTAATGCATCCACGGTGTTGTAACATGAGACGTCGGTCGGTCGGTACCCATAGCGCACGCGGCGCGAAAATCGTTTTCCTTCTCTCGTGTATATAATATATATTATTATAATCCAGAAAAAGTGCGAAATTCCGATTAGTTTTCACGTTCAATTTAATAATCGCAGCCCCGAAATCCTGTCTGCGGCACATAAAAGCCCGTTTTCGTCCGACCAAGATAAATGCGTTTACGCAAAAGGAGACCACTCTCGTACAACGATGGACGGCAAAGGCGGCGTAGACAATCGGTGGGCGCGGGACGGTTGGTGCGGACCTACCTGTAAATATTTTCCACCCGCGTCGCACCATTTTTTCAAGCACACTTGCACCGATAAACCATTGTGATAAGTGCTCTGGAGGGGTTTTCCTACGATTAATTTTTGCCACGCCGACTCGAGCACACTTTTTTTTTTTTCACTCCGAACACCAAACACCGTTATCGTGGCCGACGCACCTGCAAATAAAAATCTATTTCATTGTCGAAAATCTAAAAGCCAATAGGTTTTTGAAATACTGTTTCGCCCGAAAATCCCTGTTATTTAAAAACGCGCAGGTGCACATGACGTTATACTTATGGTAGAATGATGACGACGATTTGTGGATCAGAATTATTGAAATATGTAATTCATTATTTCGAATGACTTTTCGGGAATTACGTAAGTACATAATTTATTATTTATTGCCATTTTTTTTTTTTTTTTTTTTTTTTGATATTTAACTATATTTCCATTACCGCGTGTATATCATATAAATAATCGATTTGTGAATTAATATTTTACAAACATATTAGGTATTTATTTAATTAAGTTTTCTACAAAATAAATTTAATAATTAATATTTTTCGGAAAAAAAATGATTATCATTTATCATTAGCTTAAAATATTTTAAGTTAATCCAATTCAATTAATCAGTTTGTATTAATTTTAAATCCATTTTCCGATAAGAAACTATGTGTTATTTAATTTTTATTTATTCGAAAATTAAAAAATATGCATACTTGCGTTTTTGTATACATTACATATTCTAATTAGTCATCGTTAAAAAAAAAAAAATGAATTAATTTACGATAAATATTAATAAATATTGCTACGCATTGACTATTTGCTCTGTTTCACATGTATATATTTTGTATCCCGGTTATTTGAGTTTATATTATCATTAACAGTATTTCTTTTACCTATAAATATATTTATAAATTGTCATATTGGAAACTAAAAAAAAAATATTTATTAGCCTAATCAAATTTGAACGGGACAAGCTGGATGAATAAAAATTCAAAACCAAATCTGATTAACTCTAATTAATAATTACAGTAGATCCGAAATAAAATTGTATTTACTGTCGAACAATTATTATTGTGCCTGAACGTGATGAAAATAAAAACGCAATTGCTTTATTTGTCGGAAAAATTACCATCAGAAAATTGTTATTGGCCATCATTTTTTTCCGCTCTAAATTTATATGCATTGGATAATGGGTGTACTATACAACAGTGACGTCAATACATTTACGATGATTCGAATTATTCTACTATCATCGAAAGAATATTTTTGTTAATATTATCCAGTGAAGCAGAAAATGCTTTTATTCACGAAATCTTGGTCGCTGATTTAAAATTAAGTATATTTTGTGGGATGGCATTTTCCTCAATTTTAAATTCTACCACACGTACAGCTAGGAGCGTATTAGTTTTACAATGACTCTTTATTCTTCTCTTTTTATTTTTTATATATTTTCGCGAACACATTATTTCGAGCAGAATGAATGGACAAAAAGTTTCAAGTAGTACCTCTGTTATAAAGACATGGAAATATTCTTATCTAGACGGTACGTCGTGGAGGATGTTTATCGATTTTCTAAATGTAAATGAGGAAAAATCATACCGACCACCGTTGAAAAATAGGAAAAATTCAGAAAAAAACAGCAGTTTAAGAACTGCAGCGTCGATTTTCAACCACAATATACAAATTGCCTCTGTCTTGTTCTTCGTAATCAGATTTTTTACACTTTTATCTCCTACGGTATTGGAGACATCATAGGTTTTAGAAAATAACTATATATACAATTATATTGTAATACTTCTGAACTAATTGTTGTTGTAAAGTATGAATTGTTGGAATGATTTGTGAGTATAACAATACCTAAATGGCAACATAAAGAGCTGTGCATTTAATTCACTAAAACAAAAAAAAAAAAAAATGATCATGCACTAAAAAATTTTAATTTATAAAAATTATAAAATTATAAAAAAACAAATAATTTTAATATTAAATACAGCTTTTTTATTTAAATATCATGATGTATGTCAATAATTCTGCGTTGCGTGCCAACGACAATCAGCGTGATCAATGATAACGTCACGTTGTGTATGTGTATGTTTTACTTTAATTTATAATCTTTTATTTCGTGCAACATATATTATAAACATACAATGTAAAACAGTTTGACATGAAAGTGATGTCACTCAGACAAGAAAATAGTAATGGTTATTAGTGTTATTTTTAACTCCCCCATATGCCCAAATATGACCTCGTCAACAACTACGAAACCACGTGTAATAGTATCTGTCTTATGATAATATTAATGCGATTCGCTAATAATAATAATAATAATGCAACGCGTAGCTTGGTATATTATATATTATAATTATTGTTATTGAAAAGCGTAGCGACGACAGAATGCGAATAATGCACCAATTACTTCATAATCAGAGTTTGCATTGGACAAAAAAAAAAATCGTTTTACGTTATTTACAATCTAAACGTTATACAATTTTTGCGTTTATCGTTATTTAGAATTAAATGTTAGACAACTTTTTACTTTTAACTCTATTGTCTATCGTTAAAAATAATATTTAATGCGAAGAACGCCCGGATACGGAGTATAACAAATTAGTGGATTGATCACAATGATAATAATAAATCACACGGGATAAATATTTCTACGAAACTAGTATTATAATTTTTAAGCAAATTGATTTTAAATTATTTCATAGTTTGATGTATATACCGTGACGTTACTAAATTAACCTGTGCAGTCTAGTGAGTTCTGTGTATATGGATCATAATATGTAGTGATGTTAAAGTCTAGAAAGATGAGCCCAGACACGTTCGTACATGCACACCGATATTTTTTTTTAATTAACATATTATCGCAATCAAATTAAATCGAAAAACGCCTAAAGGCTACCACCACGGCACAGAGGTCAGTCAGTCGCCAATTGATTTTTCAACCGCGAACGTCAACACAGGCCACATACTTTGTTCATAGTAGCCAAAGTCATGACTTCCAATATGGAGTAAGCTTCCCGGCTCGACCTCGGTCCCTTACCCGTTGGACTTTGAATGGGTATCACAACGGCGATGACGACAACAAAGACAACAACAACAACAACAACCACTGCAGCGGCGGGAACGACCATGCTACGGTGGTGGTGGCCTTGTGAGTGTCGAATATTTTAAAAACATGTATAAACGGGACTTGTATTCGTATTGTGTGATGCATGTATTTTCATTTTATGATTAGTATGAATAATAAGAAAAATAAATTACATTTAACCTGTTTAAGTAAACTCTATTGTATTTTATTGTAAATATTATATTAAAATCCACATTTCTCCGGCCTAGTCGGTCACGGGTTCGTGGTGGTCGGTACCCATAACAATGCCCGACCGTAAAGGTAACCTTACAATACATCATTTGATGATATTCTATGTGTTACGTTTTGCATTTTGTTTTGTATTAGGTATTTAATTATTTTTGCTTACCGTTTTCCGTTATAATTACGTTTACAAATTTCAATCGTTTTTTTCGTCATATATATATATATATATATAACGTTATTATAACGTTTGCAAGCCCTGTTAAATAATAATAATATTATGTTATTATTGCGACGCACGATGCATAACGTTGCAACTAATTTACCCTCACATCCTATATTGTGATACCACAACCATCCTAACCAGCTGATAATGGCTGTAGTTACGGCTATTTATTGCGACGTCATGTAGGTTCGAGCACATATATTTTACGGGAAAAACCATTTATAACTCTGCGTGATCTCTAGAGCGTGTGTGTACTCGCAGACTTCAGACAGACACAAAGAGACGGAGGACGAGAGAAGCGAGAAAGAGAGAGAGAGAGAGAGAGAGAGAAAGAGAGAGAGAGAGAAAGAGAGAGTGCGAGAGAGAGAGAGAGAGAGAGAGAAAGAGAGAGTGCGAGAGAGAGAGAGAGAGATATGAAGCTTTAGCGCAGCATCTGGTATGCAGAATGTGTTGACATTCTGCAAGCAGCTACGTAATACGCCAAAATCAAAGAGTCTTGAGAGTCTAAGGTAACTACATACAAATATGATATATTATGCAATTGTGTGGGCGCGCCGAAGATTACACATACTTTGGCGAGCCAAAGTTAGTTATTTGGCTACACATTTAGTATACTTATTACTTACTATATAATATAATATTATAATATATTGTGTGATATATGCGAACAGTTGCAGTTTTATCTATACCTATATATTATCGTGTACGGTTGATATCGTGGGTCGTATAAGTTGCAATATGATATTTAATGCGTACCATATAATATTTGCAATACACTCGTAAACATTACGAAACTGGAAAGCAAAATTATATTATATATTATTATGATCGTTACATATATTATACGAGGACGGCGGCGTTCCGTTTACGATATTATAATACACTCCAAATGCACACTAATGGGAGGAACAAGTGATGAGGAAAAGGATGCCACGTGGCATATCATACATATCCCACTCCCCACCCAAACCTCCCACCAAAGATATGTTTTTTATAAAATCACATATTTTGTGAATATTATATAATTTTCCACATTTAAAATATAATAGATATAATACAATTTCTATTTAAACATAAAAGGTTATACTGCTATTTATCAAATACTATATTCCTATATACAACGTGACAATTTTCCTTTAAATGAAAAAATTGATTTTTTTCGTTTTTATTCAAACACAAATAAATTAAAAATTTCAAATTATATAAATTAAAAAAAAAAAAAAACTACCAAATGTAAATAAAATATTATTTTTTATCGATAATATAACTGTCAAAAATGTTTGACTCTTTTTGAGTTATTTATAAACATTATATTTTCTATATATCTCGATAGCATGTCGTATCTATATAGCTGCTTGTGAGCTCAACTACCACGTGTAGTTTTATCTTTTCAAAAGTAAAAAATTGGCTTTACGCATCAAAAAAATTGTTTTTCTACTTTCGTACTAGGAACTGATATCTTGATTGACACGGACTAACAGCAGCCAGTGAAATGAGTTACTGAACGAACGATTCTACCTCCATTTCACAGATAAAAACGTTAAATCGAATTTGCATGCAAATTTCGATGATATCTTAACGCGTATTACAATAAAAACGAACGAGAAATTACAGGACGGAAGTATTCAGCAGAATGAGAAACGGTTTTATATTTTTCTTCTTTACTAAACATAAAAAAAAAAAAACACTTCTCATATCTAAATTTTAATCTATAAGTATTTCAAATGTTATATTTTCTAAATTTAAAAAATGTATAAATATATTAACATTTTAAAATCCGATTCTAATATAAACAATAATTACAATAATATAAAAAATGTAATAAATTCTTCATATTATTATATTATAATCATTTCTATTAGACATTTTTTAAACATTTATACTAATTTGATGTCTGTTTCTATTTAATATGGCATAACTTGTTATTTCATTTATCGCTAGTGTTTTTATTTATGATTTTACTGTATTAGGTTTGATAAGAATTTATAAAAATGTAATAATTTATTTAGTTTTTTTTTCTTCAAATAAGTACCCAACAGCACAGAAATGCAAAAAATAACGCAATTTTTGTTTAGAATAAATTAAAGTGTACATTTAACGGTTAAAAATATTACTTTTTTTCTTTTTACAGTAAATGTGATGTTTTTCAGTACCCTTTTCGCTTAAACAAAACCACGATCCCTTTTTTGCATCCATATACCCGCTCCGTATACGAATATTTTATACAATTAATAGCTGAACATTTACAGCACCTCGTCCTCATGATGATTTTAATATACTAGATTATGTAAATAACGGTCGTATTGTGAATGCATAAAAATTTTTTCCTAATTTTGTTTAATTACTTTAAGGTATTAGTCGCATTTAATTAAATTTATAATTGGTGTTTACATATATCTTATGAAATATCGTTGGAAAACAAATGTGCCTAATAAATACTGCTACATTTACAACATTTTTGTCTTTAACCTAATAAGATTGTGATCGATTAATTTTTATGACAAATATTGTTGAAAATATAGTGCCGTTTATTTTGCAGACCTATGGTTTTTTTTAATGTCCAATTGTGTATCATAAAAAGAATTGTAATAAAATTTATCGTTTTTGTCAGCATAGTGGAAAATCATTTTCGAATCTGAAACAACCGTTTTACATCCAGTTATATCCATGTAGAATCCAATGTTATCAGAAAAATATAACAAGCATTTCAACAAAATAATAATAGTAACTATGTGAAACTTCTCGATTCATTTCAAGAATAATATTGCAGATGGCATGTTTTTGTCACATTTATATTAGGTAGGTAATGGGCACATTTGATTTTTGAAAAGTTCTACAGACAACTGCTTTTGAAACTCGGGATTTGAACAGTGTTACGTGTCTTTGGTACTTCATATGTTCAAAATTTAAAGTGTGAACATTTAGGATATAATTAACATTTTTCTCGGAGTATTCTGTTAAATCACAATTCGGCAATCAAATAAAAGCACGATGTTAGTGAATCGTCGTCGTATAACCAAAACTACAGATCGCATTAGTATTTATTTTGGTATGATTAGCACGTGTCTTAAGATAAACAATAATATTATGACACGCCAATCTAAGTCAGTAGAAATACGCTTTATATTTCAGTTATATTATATAATACATTATGCTACGGAGCACTGTGAGCGACTATACACTTCGATTATAATTTGATATTTTATGACTAAAGCGTGCAACAATAAGAAACATGAGTAATATGACCCGCGATGTAGTCGAAAAACCAACTAGTTATATTTTCTTGGTATTAAAGTAGAGCGTAATGGGCGGTGATGTATTTGTTGTTTGCCAAAACGTCCGAAAACGTTGTGCATGTAAATGTTGGTTATAAATAAATTATATAATATAATATATTGCATAAACACCAAAGATTGCTTAAAAAATACAAATCATTTTTGAATTTTTTTTTCATTATGTAGGTCACAGAACAAACGTCAGTCTCAGTAAGTACTTAAACATAATTTAATTCCATATTTTCTCTTCCCATATTTCCGAAACTTTATAACAGAAAAAAGGAAATGTATATCAATTTTGATACCGTAGTTATCCATTTTTAAAGTGTTTTATTTTTAATTCAGTCTATGCACATATACAAAATATTTTAATTTTATTATTTTTATAATATTATACATACATATATATATATATATATATATACGCGTGAAATAACAATATTTTTGTTAAGTACTCAAAATATAAAACTACTCGAGGATCGAAACACTTTAAACGCCTCCATTAAAATATCGAGGGTTTGTAACATAGTATCATAAATAATAAAAACTATTAAGTTATATCATAAAAAAAAATATTGATATAAACACAGTTTTCGGCTATATCATGCCATTACTTTATTTTACACTCAAGCTTTTACCGTAAAAAAAAAATAGGATACAAAGTCATAATACTAAAAAGTCGAGTAGATCAGTACGATATTGGGTTCGTTTTATTAATCAACATACACTTACTAATCATCAGTACATAATATTATTGTAATAATACCATATTAAACTTATACCCTGATTAAAAAAATAATATTATAGAATGATATTGATGCAAACTGCTTAGTAAACAATAGGTGACTAGGGACCTGAGGATCTTGAAAATTGTTTTGGTGTAATCGTCAAAATTTTGTATAATATTATTATACAGAAAAAATATTAATTAATGTTTATTTCCTCCCACTAATTATCAAATTGAGCTACCCTCGTGGTTTTAGGGTTCTGGAACACGGATTTTAGCGACGACGATAATAATAACAATAATAAATAATAATTTGCCACGAATTCCGGTGGTTTAATTGATATACTTCCGAAAAAAAAAAATGTTCGCATCCTGTGGTGACGGTTGGTTTATGCGGTACGTATAACATAATAATAATATATAATATGGCTTGGGTCCAAACAGTTATCGTCACGCGATAGCAGTCGACGGCGAACGGTGGTCGATTTCGACTGGCTCGTCGCAATATCGCAATGCCAAAAAAAATATATTAATTAAGAGTTAATAAAATAGATTGTAACAGAAATGCCGGACGAGTGAAACGAACCAATTACGTAATGAATTTTTATTTGATCAATATAATATATATTATTATGTACAGACAAATATACATAATAAAAAAAATCTGTTACTACAGTTATTATTTTAATGTAGGTAGTATGATTAATATTATAAGCGTCGGGGCAGTATTTCTGTTACACTTCATATAATTTCGGGACTTCTCTTCTCTAAGAAATGATAGGATGGATATTTTAATATTTAATATTACATCGATATACTAGTTAAAGATTATATTGTCATTGTTATATTACATAATAACAATATAATGGGTAACTACTACGACGATTATAATAATATTCTGGTCACGACGCCGGTGTACCTGTTTTGCCTATCCAATACGCCGTGTTTGGAAATCATATAATTAGAAAATATATTTTGAACGCACGAATAAACTTCAATCAATGAAAAACATCAATAGATGAGAATTCTGGTGTTATGTAGGTCTCTGTCCCTGTGGTTCCTGACGTAGATCTAGGGAAATATTGACAACCGACAACAGTAACAATACGTCATTACAACCATGCATTTGTCAATGTATTTGCGATAATAGTAACAATATAAGCGTTGTATTTTGTGTTAGTCCGGGCACACATACGAGTATTGCACGGAATCCTATTAATGGTTATTATAAAACACTGATTCGGCTAGATTACATCCGAAAGAGGTGGTATCGTAGGATGACAGGAGAACACTGCCGGTTTGCAGTATAGCACGTAATACAGAGCCGCAAAACTTTTTAATTAGGTTTCGGGCGCCAGAAGCCTGAAGCGGTCCTTGGGGATTTTCGACCCCGTGGGGGAGCTATTTGTCAACCCCGAGGGACCGGAATTGTTTCCGGGCGACGTGCGACGATTCGTGGGCCACTTTCTCTGGTCCGAAAAGAGCGAAAACCCCGTTTGACGGGTGTAGTGCGTTGGCTTTCCGGTCATTAGTCCGATCCGTCAGGGTCCGGACGTCCGTCCCCACCACTATCATACCGCCGTTGCGCCGACTGATACGCGAAATACGTAAAACTCGTCAACAATTTGAGAACTGTAATTTTTTTTCCCGCATGAGATTTACACGTGGGCCACAAGCCGGTATTGATGCGAACGCAGTTTAATGCATATTGCCCTGCCACCATCACCACCGCTGCCCACCCTTGTACATGCTATTCACATTAGATTGTATAACGTATAGGTGACGCGCATGTATGAGCGGTATAAGCGTCATAGTACCACGTGAATATGTGGTTCAAACCACGATCGACGATACGTACGGATAAACAATAATAATAATAATAACGTATACCATCAACTATACCAGTGGTAAGTTCTCAGTGTCACAAATAATGGCGACACGCCGAAATGATTGCGATGAATGTAATATTTTACATTATCACATATCGTATAATCATCGCGTACCCAGTAACTATTAAATTATAGTTTTAATTATAATTATCATTAAAACAATAGTTATTATTGTGGTCGTTAGTTTACGCACCGAGACAAAAGTTTATAACAACGAACTCTCACTACAAATGTGCGTTAGGCTTCATAATCTGTACGCTACTGTAACATGAAAGTTACACAACTTGTGTGATTTTTTTGCCACGTGTTTTAAATGAAAAGGACTGCGGACCATTTAGCAAATCAACAATAAAATATGTATTTATATTTAAACAACACATATTAAATTATTTTAAAGATGTAACTTGAAGAATGTGATATTAACATATATGATAACTCTGAATAACTAAAACGATATCTTAATAAATAATGCAATAAGATATCTCGTTAATAAGGACTGTTTTGTTTTATTCAAATAATTTAGCAAAATAACAGGTTGCGAATAGATATAACCACTCTGTTGTACAATAAGTGTCGGTTAAATCTCGTCATTAAGTTAATAGTTTCTTGAATTATTCATTTTCGAGTTAAAACAAAAAAACAAATTAGGTTTTGTATAAAAATAACTATATTTTTTTTTATCTGCTAATTTTACTGTGAGTTTTCAGTTTTGACCTTTTAATTGTACTAACTAAATTTAAACCTTTAATTTGTAAATGCAATCGTTTTTTTTTTTTTTTATATACTATAAATCGACATATACACATACACAAAAAAAGCACAGATAATTAATTAATCAAGACATTCATGGCTCTACTCAAAATCTAAAATTATATAAATAACTATCTATATTATAATAGATTATAGGTTCTAGAGAACAGTATATTGATTTTTGAAAGTTTTCTTTTAATAATATATTTTATTGTTACACTTATGAATTGTACACAATACCTACTTAAAATACTTTGTTCATATTCATAAGGGTATTTATATTATAATTATTTTATTTTATTTATTCATATAACTATGGCGTATTATGTTGCTTCGTAAACCTTTGCAGAACCATACTGTCATCGCATGTAATGCATTCTAAATTTTCAACTAAATTCATTATTGAAAAATATATTATTATTATTTTACTTTAAAAAATTGTTTTCATTTTTATTTTTTTTAATTTTCGTTAATTTATGTGTTTATCTATAATAATAGTTTATATATTTAAAACTTTTTGTAACATTAGTAGAGATATGTTGAATAATGACATTAATATCTAATGGAAATTTGATTTATTTTCTATATTCAATTGTTTATATTTGTATGTTTATTGTTTAAAATTATTCCCAGAAACAATTTTTTAAAAAATATGCTATCAATAAAAAGGCAAAAATAAATAATTAATAATAAATAGGTTAATTATTATAATTACTATTTGGGTCTACTATCGCTGAAATCAATTATTTTTTTTTAAATAGTAATATTAATTTAAAATACAAATGCATGGTTCTTATTTAAAATTCGTTATTATTCGAGGAGAATTGTTTTAGAAGATTAACCTAGATACTAATGTTTGTATAATTATAAACAATAGTGTGTTTGTGAAACAACATCGATGTAGAATTCTCATTTAGATGTATTATTCAATAAATTTACAGCACTATTACTGAGCTTATTTGAAACAGAAATCTGTGATTCGTTGATATATTAAATTATCGTTGAGTATTAACAAAATTTATATCGGAGGCTGTTCAAAAAAAAAAATTACCTGATTAATTAAACTGTACAGGAAGATAGTTCAGGCGATTAGATCTTAATACGTAGATAGGTAATAATGCCAGGAAGCAATTATAGTATTAACTGATATGTGTCCAAAGTTTCTGCCGATTCAAAGCTAACGAAACGGGTATAAACGTAGGTGATATTATTATATGTATCGATCGAGCTAGGGTATGAATTAAATCGTAAAACGTGTCTCACCAATTTCGTGATGCTCGTGACATTATATTTGATTTTTCACCAACTGTCGAGATGATATAGTAAGCTGGATTCATATTTTTATACTCGACCAGAGTAAAATTTCGCGCTTTGTTATATTTCACGCCATTCGGAAAACGTATCATTAGCCGACGCGTTTTAATAATGTTTGGCTTTTTGTTGTCCCGGCCGTGCCCGAAATTATAACGTAATAATAACATAACTTACCGACCAAAGTTTCCACGCTGCGACAAAATATGGAGTCGAATAAAATATGTTTCTCTGTTGATAATAAAAACAGACGGGGTTCGTTATTATTGTTGTTGTTGTTGTTGTTGTTGTTGTTGTTGTCGCTCTTGTTGTTGTTGTCGTCTGTTGTTAATTATATCATTTTTCACAGTTCCCGTCACGAGCTCGGCGGCCGCCGCGGCGTACGACGATAACGCATTTCGCTCCGTCACTGCGCCGCGCCAAGTGTTTTCTGCAGAACGCCACAAAAGCTCTCCACTTAACCCTATCGCTCGACTGGTTTTGAAGTCAATTGGCGGTGCAGTAATATTGGAGATTTGTGTTGGCCACCATGTCCCGCGGAAAAGCGTCCATTACTATGATATTACACTTATTATTGCTATTGTGTTAATATACGGTTTCTGAGGTCGCCACATTACGGACTGCAATTTCCCGGCACCGTTTCTTCCCCTCGGTTTTTTCTTCTCATCGTTTTCGATATGGCCAACGGTCCCCCGCCGGCAGTCGTCTCGTCCGACGGTCTCGAGTGTGACGATAAAACTTCGCGCGTGACATCCAACTAAACACCAAACCACGACGCACAAATGTAATATAAAATATAGTATAGGTGCAGTGTATTTAGTAGCACTGGCGTAGTGGTCATAATGATACGCAGCACGTTTAAAATAGTTCTGCCAACAACGACTAAACCTGTTCGGACTTAATACCATTTGCAGACGAATAATAATTATAATAGTGTATGCGTGCATGTGTAATTACTTCAACAACATTAACGTCTCCCAATAATCAGCTACAAATATTAATGCTTAAAGTTTTAACCACCATGACCCGCGTATATAATAATCATTTAAATTTTGATCCAATTTGTAATTTCATTACTTCCCGCCTTCAGTCGGTTGATGGGCCGCGGCGTATACACTTTTTATTTATCGTACGTTGATAAAACTAAGTGGTTTAATCGTGATATCGAAGCCTAAGGCTAAGTAATAAGTATGTATACAAAGGTACGTACTAAAATGTCATAGAAATAAAGTATAAAATATAATTCGTTTATGTTATGAAAATAAATAATATTAGTTTTTCCGAATGAGAGGAATAAAATATTATACTACCTAAAAATTGTAGCTTGTATCATTTTAAGGTTAGAATAACTACAGTAGAAAATGTGATGACCTATGAAAAAATGCTTAGTCCGCATATAAAAATGTCTATGGTTAAAGCATATATTTTATATTCTATATACGCCAATCTCCGAAATGCCAAATATAATAGTACCTAAATGATAATATTTTCTCTTTTTCAGGGATGTGCACACATTTTTCTTTTTTTTTGGAATAACGTCGAACAAAAACAAATACATATTACCGTGCCAAAGAAAATTATATTATATCAAAATTTGTCAAAGGGAGTGCTTGGGAATACGTTTCTCAATAAACAAACGGGTTTTCCCGTGTTCACTGAAGTATACGAGATTTTTTTTTTCGTAACGGTTTTATTCTACATATCACTGTATCCACGAAAATTGTATTTGTAAAAAATTTGGCAAAGGGAATGCTAAAAAAATAGAAAATACAAATTTTTCATTTTTAGGAAGGTTCATACATTTATTTTTTGTACACAACTGTACAAATAAAGCACATAATACTATCAAAGTTTGGTTTTGAAATTTGAAAGTGCTGAAGCTAGCAAGATAGAGCATATTTTACAAGCAATAGATTTTGGTAAGTGTATAGTTACATATATTAACAGCCAATAAGGTACCATTAATTATTATATAGACTCTAAATTGTAGAACATATTTAAATTCTAAGCCGTGAAAAAAAATAAAAAAATTAACATAACTCAGTTAAAAAAGTAGATTCATTTTTAATTACAACACATAATTATTATTGCTCAACTTTAAATTTGTTTAAATTCCTTATACTATTTTTAAACTACTTTTCCTTCTTATTGTAAATTGTAGTAAGTTTTTTAGGTAGGTAGTTATAAATTATAATGTTTCAGTCTAATAAATAATCGATAAAATTAATATTTATTTGCTTTTTCTCTATTTTAATCGTTGTCAATAGCGTGATTAAACGAAAATAATTTTTACTAAGTTTTAAATTTATCTGTATAAACATGATTTTAATTTGCAAAATATTTTTTTAAATAAACTTAAAAACCTCAAATTATTACAGTAGACAATTAATCTAATGAAAGTAAAAAAATTCAAAAAAAATTAACTCAGTTTAGCTTTTAAGCTATTTCATATCAATTGCTATATATAATAATATTATATAATTATCTACATTTTTTCCTCCTGAAATTACGTTATGCTAAAAATAAAATTAATTGTCATTTTTTTTTTACAAAAGAGCATGCATATGTGTTTATTTTTTTTATTTGAATCGTTTAGATAACCTGAGTTTGGTTTTGTATCTTAGTGTGTGCGTGAAAAACATTTAATCCTGCAACCATTCGATCAGTATAACTAAAATACGAGGGACAGTGAAACAGGAAATGATCGTCATTTTGTCAGTTTGAATCTCAGTCTGTGAAACGATCCTCAGTTTTTATTCTTAGATTTTTTTGGTTAGATAATTTCCAAAATATTTACTAACCCAAAAATATCAAAAGCAAATATATTATGAGGCATTTCCCATTGTCGTTAGGATGAAAAAAAATTAAGAAAAAGTCATTTTTCAACATCTGCGTGTTGTGTTTGTGATTTCACTGACGTTTCGTGACTACTTTTTTAAATCATAACTATTATACGCCAACCAAAATTTTTAAAAATAAAACAAGTCCACCATCGGTTAACCATATATAGCTACATGCCGAAATTTACTTCTGTGAATTTGACATTTATTTTTTTTTTTTTTTTGTATTTTCATTATTTCTTCGTACTCTCCGTCTGCGGCAGATGTGTAATTTATTGGAAATAATAATAGTAGTCATAAAAAAATATAACCGGAAAAAAAACGATCACAATAATATTGTTTGTTTTTTTTCATTGATTTAAAAATTATTATTGTGTTCAGTATTTCTGTTTAACGTTCAGAGCAGTTATATAAATATGAATAAAATATACATACAGCATACCTACGTAGCTCTAAATACAACCTGACACTGTTTTCATCAAAAACGTCATTCAAGAAAACACGTGAACGAGGACGATGAAATCGAATTACAAGTGTACAATGCTGCTTTGACTACCATTTTATGGGTTTAGTATGCACATCGAGATCGTAGCAATAATAATATACGAACATTTTTGCTCGAAACATATTGTTGATTTGGCGTGGTTCTAAACATAAACATTACACGTGATACTACAATATATATATATATATATATATATATATATGTACCTTGAGTTATCTTCTATAATGTACAATTGGTTAGTTTCCACTATGGTTACAGCGATGTTCTACTATGCATGGCATATTATACACTTATTATGTTGAGACCAATTTGACTTGTTTAAATGTTGTAAGTTTTAAATTTTGAAAAATGATTGCAAATAATACTATCATAACGTTGTTATATCAAATTGTATTTATTAATAATTATAGACTTGTAAAAACCTGTAACTATTGGCATAATATCATGTGCATCGAGGAGCGTTTTCTCACATAATATTTCAATAAATTTCATCCCGAAAACCCTGAACATAAAAATATTATAAGAAATAATAATATATTAAAACTTTTAGTTAAATTTCTCATAATACTCGCTGACTTTATCCTTTATATATAATTATTATACACGTGTATACTTAATTTTGATTTCAGAGATCTTTCCATCTAAAAAAACGTGGTAAACACGACCAAAAGAACAATGATTACTCGTAAAATATGTATTTTCGGTTTAGATCGTACAAGTAGATATGACTTTTTTCATCGTAAAATATAATTAGAAATCGATTTTCCCCAATGGTTTTAATGTTTTGTTGACTAGAACTTTATATCAATATTAAATTCTATTGAAAATAAGAACATTTAGAATAACTTATTATACATACAATGAAAATGAATCGGCAAACGATTAAAACCGTACAGTGAAAAATTTACTATTCCATAAAGTCTTTCTGGCCTACATTTAACTATAGCACTTTTAACCACCGACCACAGCTATTACTTCAAAGTTGAAATGTATGATTAATAATTCAAACGTTTATAATTTGTTTTTACTTTTATTCTCATTGTTATACCAAACGCCGGTAAAGATAAAAAAAAAGAAAAAATAGTGAGCAAGTATATAATAGGTAAACCGAATCGGAATTGAGTTTACCTCGTTATTTAGTAAGTCTCTGTAATGGAAATGTTAGATTTACATCCAATGATAAATCATTGCATACGAAAGAAGATTCTTAGCGAAGACGGTCTGTCAGCCTGTTTAAATAAGTATAGTTTATGATACATTTAAATTTCTGTTAAAGGAATTTAATTTATTATTAGTAATACAGTAAGTTGAATAATTTTTGCTAAAAATTATTATTTTTATTATATTTAGATATAATACATATTTATATCATAAATAATACAACAATAATACAAAGTTAAAACCGACTTTTCGTAGAATGGTATGAAAATTTCTTGGTAAAAATTACTTAAATCATTTTCTATGTTTTTAAAATATTACTGTGTATATTATTATACAATTTAATAATACACGTAAGAGATACATGTCTTCATAAATATTTTTTTTTTAATTACAACAAAATGCATTTTTTTTCAGAAATATTGAGAATTGTTTACTTTTAAATCTTTGAAGTACCAACTAGACTTGATTTGCTACCAAATATAACTCTCAATGTTGAAAATCAAAGAATTCTTATCATTTGTATAAATAATGAAAGATACGAAAAAAAATTCACACATCAATTATACATATACGTATTCTAAATAGAGTGGCATTTTATTTTTTTTAAATAACACAACAATTGGCGGTTTGACAATGTTTAATTAGCATATCCATTAACTGAATATCTCTACGCATATTGTCATCTATCTATTTATCTACTTTTATATATAAAAGTAAATTAGAATCTTTGTTACGGTTGGCTTATTCAATTGTCGTGCAGTTTTTTTTTTTTTTTTTGATTATAAAAAACATCACAAAGCAAATTTTAGGCATACATTTAGTCCGATAAAGTTAATAAATATTAAGTTAATATTTATTAAAATAAACGTGTAAATTGTATACCTAGATACATATTGTACGGCACCGCGTTCTGTGAGTTTTCAAGTACCTGTAACCTAACATTTTTGTCCATTAAATTATGTTTGGTATCAGCGTATAGATATGAATTGTTCCGAGAAGTTTATTGATAAAAATAATCTCGTGCATCGCGCATACACCAACAATATGTATACCGAGTATTCGTATTAATAGTTTTTAACTATACAAATTTAAACGATAAAATACATGTTGTTGACATAATAAAGCAATAAACATAGTTATTTGGAAAAAAAAATGTTATCATTCCGTTGAGATTTCAACAGAGCAGTGCAATATTCTGTGTCATTACATTTTTTCTTTCATTTGTATCGATTAGTTTTATTTGTTAATTTTGAAGAATTTTTGTTTTATTGGTCGCATAATGCACATAAAGAGGAAATCAAACCCTTGCTGCTCCACAAATGGTGTCACGAGGATGCGCTTATTGAGGAATAATCATTCCCAAACACACGATCAAAATATAGTTGAAGATGAAATTAATAATATGTGTGCCTCCAATTATAATAAATCGATTGATTATAGAAATATGGGAATTATAGAAAATTTAAATTTTAAGTGCAACTTCTGTCATGCGTTGAAATGGTTTAAAGAACCACTAAGTCTCTTCTGTTCAGGAGGAAAAATTTTATTGGCAGAGATTACTGGTCCACCGGAACCTTTAACATTCTTTTGAATCATTCTCATCGAGATTCTAAAATTTTCTTGATATGATTCGTGTTTACAATTCTGCCTTTCAAATAACGTCATTCGGTGACAATGAAATCAGACAAGGTGATTTCATGCCTACATTTAAGGTTCAGGATCATGTATTTAGATCAATCTCTTTTACCAAAAATTCTCAATGAACTGAAGTTTTTCGCAAATGTATTTAATGAGTGATTCGGTGATCGACGTACAACGGCGAAGTCAACGGCCTCAAATACCTACAGAGAATTATTATGCGACTTGCAATATTAATTACATTGTCACAATCCTTACGTGTGCAGCTTTAAGAGTGCTTTCGAAGCAATGCCATCAATTAATATAGAAATTTTCAAGTCATTATCAGAGCTGACCGTGCGCCACAGACAGAACATAGAGTTCGTTACAATGTACCCCAAATTGATGAAATAATCGTATTAATTATTGGACAAGAATTTAAAAAAAAGAAATATCGTTTTGCAATCACAAAATAACACTCTAAAACGAGTAAGTTAAATACACCGGTCTTACCGATGCACTACAGTACCCTTTGATATTTAGTCATGTAGAAGACAATTATTCAATTAATGTACCACAAGTTCATACAATAACAAGGGTTCCTCAAAAAAAACTGTTTCAGCAATGGATTTTTACCCATATATACTTCAATCAGGGACAATTTCTATAATATTTTGTGGCGAGAAATTATTCAATCAGTATACTGTACGCTAAAATTGAATCCGGGGGGGCTTCAATTTTTAGGAGCGAATCAAACTAAATTACGAGCCAAAATTTATAATATTCTTCACGATGCAGTTTAAGCTGACACTGATTCTTCAGGAATGTGAACAAGAGTTATTTTACCAGCTTCATATACAGATAACTCTCGGCATATGTAGTAACGTAAACAAGATGCTATGGTATATGTAAGACATTTTGGACGCCCCGACATGTTTATTACAATGACTTGCAATCAAAAATGGCCCGAAATTAAATCATCTTTTTTTATAAATCAACAATCAAAAAATCTACATGATATTATTTCAAGCATTTTTAATTTAAAAGTAAAAAAATTAAAAATAAAATATTTGGTGAAACAAGGTTAAGTAACTAATGGGCTTTCCTCATTTTATCTTTTAGTTTGGCTGTAAGATAAAGTATGGCTCAACGATGTTGAAACTATTATTTCTGCTGAGCTACCTGATCAAAAAGAAGAACCTATTTTATACGATATCGTTCAAAAAAATGTGATTCATGGGCTCTGCGGTCGATTAAATCCTAAAGCACCATGTATAAAAATGTACCAATGGAAAATGGACCATGGCATTTCTAAAAGGCTTTTTGAAAGAAATTCAATCATAAAATATCTGTTATCCGAAATATTATCGTCGATCACCAGGTGATGGCGGAAAAACTTGCACACAGAAAATCTCAGGTGAACACGTTGTTCTAATTGATAACCATTGGATTATACCAAATAATGCAGTATTATCCCGCATATTCGAATGTCATGTAAACTCTGTAGTTCAGTAAAAGATATCTAATATAATTGCAGTTACATCCATAAAGGTTTCGATTAAGCAATATTTTCAATAGAATCAGGAGACGAAATTCAAAATTTCCGAAATGGCAGATATATTAGTTCGTCAAAGACTGTACGGCGCATTTTTGGTTTTTTTATCCACGAACGTTTTTCATCAGTTTTTCAACTAGCTGTACATTTAGAAAATGGTCAGCATATTTATTAAGCAAAATTCTCATGAGAGAATCAAAAATGTAAGAAATACTATCTTTATGGTATTTTTTGGCCTTCCCATTTAAGATCATTATCCTAAAACATTATTATACACTGAAATTCCAACTTACTTTATATTTAGCAACAATAAATTTAGAAGAAAGCAGAGAGAACAATTTGTTCAGTATCCTGATATTAACAAATCAACCGTTCTCGACCGATTGTATACAGTTTATCCAAGAAACGCAGAATGTTATTGTATGCTTTTGCATTACGTTCGAGGACCAACATCATTCAAAAAATTAAAATTATTAATAGCGTTGAGTATCCTACTTTTCCAAGTACCTGCCAAGCAATTGGCTTTTTCGAACACGAGAAACATTAAGACGATACTTTACAATAAGCCATTATTTTCCACTCTGCATCATATTTAGACGAACTTTTTGTAATCACGCTAATTTTTTGTCATATATCAAATTTAAATGTATTATGGAATAAACACAAATAAAATATGACATCTGATATATTGCAACAACACAGGAATAATTTGAACAACCAGGAATTAATAATTACGCCACAAATCTTGAATAAGGCATTAATATTGGTCGAAGATCAATTTCTAAAAATATCAGGAAAAATGTTGTCGACTTTAATATGGAATTTCCTACGCGGATTGACGAACATGACAGACAATTTATTCAAAACAGATATTATCTTGCAAAAACAACGTATAATGACAACCAACTTTTAATTTTCGTTTAGGAAAATTAACAAAAACTAACCGATGATCAGCAACTTGCATACAACACTATAATAGACAATGTGATACAAAACAGTGGTCAAATGTTTTTTTCATGATGTGTCTAGCTGGACTGGAAAAACGTTATTGTTTAATCGTTTGCTAGCTAAATTTAGAATGAAAGAAAAAAATTGCATTAGTGGTAGTATCATTTGGGATTTCTGCAACATTACTACAAAATGAAAAAACCGCTCACGCAACTTTTAAATTACCTTTAGATTTGCAAAAACCAAGAGCGTTTTTTTGTAGTATTTCAAAACAAAGTTTACTAACTAAAGTACTTAAAGAAACAACGTTTATTGTGTGGGATGAATCGACGATGGCAAATAAAGGTGGGCCTAAAGCTTTTGATCGTACATTTAGAGATTTTAGAGTTGACGAATTCCGATGGGAGGTGTTGTGATACTATTCAATTGTGATTTTCGGCAAATATTGCCAGTTATGCCAGGAAGTACAAAAAGTGATAAAACAATTGCTTGACTTAAATTGTTGTTTCTGTGGGCTTTTTAAGTTAAAAGTTCAAACTTTCAACGTTGACTAAAAATATGCGCGTACATTTTGGTAATGATAATAATTCAACATAATTTTCAAGAACTCTTTGGAATATAGGAAATAGAGATATTTTAAAAAATGAAGGTGAAGTACTAATAGAATTAAAATTTGCAACTAGCATCATTGGACAAAAATAATTAAAAGCTAATGTTTACCCGCAAGTCGCTCAAATTTCAAAGAAAACGGATGATTCGTTATGCAAACTAGCGATTTTAGCTCCTAAAAACGATTATGTTATAAATATAAATAACAGAATCCTTTCAATGTTTTAGGCCCATCAACAAAATTATCTATTTATTGATAGTCAGACTAATCAAGATAATATTATTGATATTCCAATTGAATTTTTGAATTCTTTTGAATCCATCGGGACTTTTTAAAAAAAAATCTTTTTATTTTTATCTATCTATATCTATATCTATTATTTCTATTTATTAAAAAATTTTAATAAAATGGACTTGAAAATTAGAGCTCCGATAATACTTATAAGGAATTTAAATGCACAGAAATTGTTTAATGGTACTAGATCACGGATATTGACTATGCAGAGGAACATGATTGAAGCTAAAATTCTTTCTGGCCTAGCCCAAGATCAAGTTGTTTTTATTCTCAGGATACTGAGGATACCAATGATTACAAATGAATATTCGTTTGAATTTAAACGACTCCAATTCCTTTAAATTTTTTTTTTTTCTATGTCCATCAATAAAGCACAGGGAGAGATACTGAAAGTCGCAGACCATGACATGACGAACCCCTGACATCACGAATTCCTGTTTTACTAACGGACAATTGTATGCTGCTTCCTCCCGTGGTAGCTCGGCAAAAAACCTATATGTGTGTGCGCCTCACAAAAAAAGAATAATTATTGTTTACAAAGAAGTATTGTAATATTAATAGAAATATGTACAAAGATATTATATAAATTAAAGAGATATAATAAGTGATTAAAGAAAATAGTATTTTCTTCAACCTCATTTTTTTTATAAAATAGTCGAATATCTCGCGGGTAAAGCTGGGTAATTTAGCCAGTATTATATAATATATTATTCGGTATAATATTTACCCAAAGTAGGCAACCACAGCGAGTAACGGCTGTACATATTGTCGAGTTCACCACACATGCTAACAAGCTCTTGTCAAAACATTTAGAGCCTCGTCAAAACGAGCGAGGGAATACCTACATACAACAAATCGCCGTGCGCGACATGCGTCATCTCCATGACAGTACACAATATATATGTTATAATGTAGTAGAACGTCAATTATTATTATATTCACATGCCCGAGACCCGTTCGGTCCTACCGAAACGTTTGACGGTCGAATATATATTGTTGTAATTTCCAAAGTGCGTGAGTGTGCCTTGTGCGCGTAGTTGTGATGTGATCATTAGTAAATGTTTGTGTGTGTGATTGTAATGTGAAATGGGTGGCTTGGCGCTATCGCACGTGCATGCACATGTCACCTGCAGCAGTCCGTGTTCGATGGAAAATGTTTTTGAAAAACCCATGTCCGTCGTACCGACAAGACTTAAAGTTTGTATTAAATTTTCTTGTCTCTTGACCAATTGAAAATAATTTTATGGATAATAATAAAAAAAAAAAAATCGAAAATATATTATGCCTAAAAATAGCTCAAAAAAATTCAAAATATATTGAAAATTGTATTGCATATATTATATAAATATTTGGTCAAAAATTCATATGTTTACAGTTATTTTTATTTTATTTACGAAAAAAAAAACAAAATTGATTTTGTCGAAACCAGTTTTGCGTAAAAATTCCCGTTTATCATATTTTTTTTTTTATTTTTTTTTGGCGCTTTTAAATACTATTGAAAATTTTCAAAAGTGATCCGATTTAAAGTAATAACTAGATTCACTTACCCACCAATAAAGATATTGTTAAAGAAAATTGAAGCACTATTTCAATTACTTATGTTGTATATAGACACTATAATCTAAAACATTGAGTCTACAACTCCATCCAAAGTACACACTAAGATCTTAAACAGTGGTGGTCGGTCAAGTTTGGTCTTTTTATCTCTAGTTTTAATGGTTATTAGTGATGGCCCATTATTAAAAACGAATATTTACAAAGAATAAAATTATTAAAACTAATGTGACGATAAGACTACAAAAACGAAAACATAAACCGGTACCAATAAATAAACATGCTAAAAATGATAGGTTAAAGAACCAATATAACCGAAGAACAGAAAACTATTAGTGGCCCATTCCTAGTTATAACACCTTGTAAAAGCAACTAAGGACTTTTCCCAATTGATCTAAAACGATTTTTCCAAATTTATTGTATTTCATAGTTGACGGACCTTCTGATGGGTTTTCTCTCCCTCGCAATACAACACTATAAAAATAATCATCTTCACGATATATTTTATAATTGTGTAAACTTTTATTTTATAACAACGATAGTTGGTTGAGTATGACTAAAATATGTACATAGAATATTACAATATTATCATCTATAAATAGAAGTTTTTTGATTACAAAAACTATTAATAGGACAATTATAAATAAATTTCATGATTTCATAAAATATCATAAATTCTTACTGCATTGTTTTGAATACCAGCCGATAGATACTTAATTTTAATACACAAATTACTTGACTATATAGTACCAACTTTACATTTCTCGATATTACAATTTGTATTGTATATTCGGATATTATTATAATATTTAATAGAAATATATTTTGTAAAAATTAGGAACGTGTGTAAAATTAAAAGTTAAAATAAAAACATTCATCTAAGAATTGAGTACATTTTAATTTATTAAAGAATGAGAATATAATATATACTATACTTCACAATATCTGTATTTATTTTATAATATTAACATCATATTTATGAAACATGTATTTAAATCATAATATCAATGTTTTATATAATTTTTAATGTATACTTTAATTTTAAAAAATATTCATTGATTTTGCCGGTCATAAAAAATATTATATAAACACCGCTTATTATTTCAATGTAATAAAAGTAAAACCAAGAATATAAATAATTAGTAAGTAAATGTATATATTAATATGTATTTAATTTGTTTTACGAGAATATTTTAGTCTATTAAGTGAACACAATTACATATACATTAAGCACATATATTATATGGAAGGCACATTTTTTTAAAAAAAATTTAGAGATCAATGGATGAAGTCATATTGGATTTCATAAGAATTTACCTACTTTTAGCTAGAACTATTTCTCCTAAAAAAAAAAAATTATAATAATATAAAATATCTCATGATTAAATTAAAATTTGATCATTTTATTCCTTATTACGAAAACAGTTTCATATCGATTGAACAATATTTGCATTTCAAAAACTCATATAAATATTTTCTTAAACGTTATATATTAATATTAAACGACGTTAAAACAATAAGAGTTTCCACTCCCTTGTCCAAATAAAGTCATTAACAATTAATAAAACGCATATTTGTAGAAATTCATCATTTAATAAGGGTTTATTGTGTATGCTTTGCATGAAACGGTTAGTGGCATAATACTGTAAGCGCAATAATTGTGTTTTCTGACAACGGTTATGACCCAAACAATGTTTAGAGGATCTAACTTTGTCTGACAGTCGTTTTTTCTCGTAACTGTATCGTTTTTGGACTCTAAGGTTATTTCCATCACAATTGTGCAAGTTTATGTTATTCAAATGACAAGACTTTCTCTGTTAACGACTAATGAAATGTTTTTGAGCGGGTTGAAACAAGTTGACGGATGTTTATTATACGTAAATTATTATTATAAAATATACCTATCTACGTAAAATAATAAAATGTTTTTAAATTATATTTTCTGTATATAACATATTATGTGTAGTATATTTTCATTATGATTAATCATGTGCAGAGTTTTAAACTAATACAATATGTATGAGCTGAATGATTTTACATACTACTGTAATAATTACATTAATCACCGGAAAAACCTGAATTTTAAAATAATTAATTTTATAAAAATAAAAAATCTAACACTACTGTAACTTGTTGGTACGGACCGTGTACTTATTATAATTAGCGATCAGTGTGTTAATAATTTTATATATATCACGAGAATGTAAACAAACTTAGACTAATTATAAAAAAAAAAAAACTCCGTCTTTAAACTTGAAACTCAACATGCCGGTTATTAATTTAAAGGCCAGATTACACTGGACTAAATTATACGGACCTACCTATATAATGTATACACGCAGCGTAGGTACTAAACAATATCTTAACAGGACACAAACTATGAACTTAACTGAAACTTTTCAAACAAGATTGAACCACTCGAGTATTTTTTTTTCGTTCTATCAAAAATAAAATGAGCGTTAAACATGCTGAAAATCAACAGAGCATAATATTAATGGTTTTTTTTAACGATCTAAAAAACAGTCGACACATTAAAATGGCAACCGTGAAGCTTCTTCTAAAGTCAATATTATAATTTACAAATACTTATAACTGGCTTTAAAAATAAAATATTGAAAAAAAAAACAACAAGAGAGAATACGCGTAGATATAATGTCATCATTTGTCGTCTTTGAGTCGGATATTGAGTAGGTACTTCCCTACTTAATTTATTTAGTTTGATGTAAAAAATTGAAAAAAAAAAACAGTTTAGTTGAAACGCAAAGGAAGTAGAATAGGTAATCAAATACGTGTATCGCAGCAGACGACAAATTCGACCGAAACAGCTCTGTCAAAATACGAAAAACAAATTGTTTTATTGTTGGATCAGACTGGTACGTGCATAATTCAAAATGAAAGCAAAGTGAGTAATAATAATTTATATGGATGGGATTTGGACGGAGAAACGTCTGATGACTGTAGTTTGCATTTCAACGAAGGCTCGGAGACACAAATATTTGTTCGTTTGATGCGGTAACGACATTGTAGTTGTCGTACACGGAGGGGCGTGTAATAGGGCTGACGGGCCGAGGGACTCGGGGACTATAGTAACGGGACCCGATTCACGATTGAGGTATTTTTTATACGCGCACACACACACACACACACACAAACATATATATATATATAATACGCCGTCTGTGGGGGGGATGGGGGAGGGTCGAGCAGAGTTTGGCAGAACAGATTTCGGGGGATGTAAAACAAACGATAACAGCAAACTCGATCGGTATTGATTCGTCCGAGTTGATCGGATGTGCAGTGCGTTTCGCGTCGTTACGGCGGCCTTGGCGATGGCGTTCATCCGGTCGTCCGGACCGGCTTGTGCCCAACGAAAAAACTGCATGTCCGTCTGTTCGGGCCAAATAATTGTGTCGAACACGAGAATTGGGCGAAACAGTGTTTTATATCGTATATCAAAATAAACCAATTATGTTTTGAGTGCGATAGCATTTTTTTGTCCCGCGTATCCAGATCCGCCGATCGACGATAACGCGCCGCCTGCACAGCATATGCCAACACGCTCTCCTCCGTTTCCCCGCGGTCTGTCCAACACCCGACCGACAATGTACCCGTACTATAAGAATATCGGCCAATTATTAATTGAATATACCGTTAAAACTATCTCTGCTCTGTCTCCGTCGCCCGTCGTCTTTTTCATGTCGTTTGCGGACGACCGAGCCGGCAGCGACGGCACTTATGTTTTCAACGCCCTTCCGACACCACGGAGGAGTAGAATATTCTGGTTGACGTTGCGTTCTCGAGCGAGACGCGCGAGAAGCACAACCCTATTTCTATAATTCAGTAACGTACCCCTCCCCCTCCCTTTTTTGACATTGTCATTGTGGCCGGTGTTCTTGTTTTTGTTTTCATATTATAGTTATTGGCATTATTATTTACGTCGTCAATTGGACATGTAGGCGTAATATTTATATATACAAGGTGATTCACCAAGTATGCTCACCCTCATTTTATGATTTACTCATTGACCATATTTTCTGATTCTTGAGATGTTTTGTACTACTAATAAGGAGTGTTTTTAAAAAATAAACTCCATCTTCCCCTTTTTTTACTATAAACTATTCAGTGTATATGTTTTTTTTTAAATGTTTGATGTACTTAAATCAAAATTTGAACAAGTAGTTTTTCTGTCATTAAAATACTTATACTAAGTTTAATTATTATAGTCTTTAAAAATAGTGTCATAAAAATATAAAATATATGTAATATTGGATTTAATATTTATTATACTTAGAACAATTTTTTAAATTATGCATATTATTTACCAAAATTTTCAAATTTATATAGCCTCCATATCTTCCAAACCTAATTACATAGACCTATCTTTAGTACACAATGTTAAATAACTCAAAAACTATTCTTTTGAATTTTAATTTTGATAGGTCAAAGTTTTCAGAAAAAAAGTTCCGCTTAATAATGTATTGTTGAAAAGGAGAGATCTCATTTTGAAAACAGAAATTTGTGTCTTCATAAAACACTTCTTAAATATTAAAAAAAAATCTCTGGAATTTGAAAATATGGTCTTTAAGTATATTTAAAAATTCCAAAATCAGCATTTAAAAAAAAAAAATAATAATTATTTATGAAGAAAAAAGGATGAGCATTTTCGGTGAATCACTCGTGTAAACGACAAACATTTGTTTCCACCTCACGATAACGTATAACGACATTTGCGTGAGATGTCGTTAAATAAGCTACATCAGCCTTGTTCTATATGTGATCGATATGTTCCCACAAGGTAACCTTTATTTATATTCCGTAAGTTTTTTCTTTACCATTAAGGTAATTTCGTGTACTCATATAAATAATAAATAAGTCTAATTTTTCCCCATAAGTCGGAAATGCGTTTTTTTATTATCTAATTTTACGACTGATATCCTGTTCTATGAGTTGAAAACGATCTTCGATTCAATATGTATAAAAATCCCCATATTCTCTCGGTGTCGTGGCTATAGGTTGGCGATCTTACAATATTTATCCTTGTCGAATGGCATTCCACGACGAACCTGTGATCGTCAAACATGCAATATGTCACATAATTTACGATTTAAAGGCTTTTCGTGCACATATGTATACCCTACCTACGTTATTGTTGTGTTTCATCAATTGTGCGTATGCAAAGAATATGATAAAATAATGTACATCATCACATTAATATTGTAGTACGATGCAGTATCCCGACCTTTTTGATAAACTTATGCGTCCATCTATCACACTTCAATTTATAAAATATATCTATATTTGGCATACATAAATACCTATAACATTAGTAATAATAATACAATTAATTTCAAAACATTAATATCACAATATTACCTATCGTTTAAGGACGTTTATTGGTTTTAAAATTAGTTATTTTCTTATCGCTTTGGACATGATTCAATAGGTACCTGAATATTTTCAAATTACCGTTTTCAATTACTGTTCAAATTATATATTTATTATAATTAAATCGTCATAAACATTATTTATATTAGTTGTATGTACTAAAGAAGTCATTTGATTTTTGTATAATATTTTAAATGGATAAATATTAAATTTACACATTATATGAAATAAAAAATACTCACGTTCTAGTGTAGAATTCACACCTCCATTACCCTAAAAAATAAAATAAAACCATATTAAATTAATTTTTCAATGGAACGTTTCATAATGCACTGTAAATGACTTTAATTTATTACAATAACTATGTACTTGAATAATATAATATACGAATTATTGAAATTGTTAATGAGTTCAGCGTTACATTTTTATTTTTTATAAGTTGAACTCATTTAAAATTCCGAACAGAATTGAATATAACGAACCACAGTACAATTATCAATATTCATTGATGTTTGGGTTTCAATTTAAAAATCATGTAATAGATGTTGTATTTAATATTTTTTTATGAAGATTTTTCTTTCTTGATTTTTTCATCAAGTAAGTATACCAATTGATATGAAAAAAGCCTAAATTTTGAAAACTTCAAGAATTTGTGTTAATAATGTGAAAATAATAAAAATGTAACTCAGTATTAATGAACAAGTGGGTAATTAAACTAGTTTTAATATAAAATATTAATGATAGAGATCAGATATCACACTCAAGTGGTATAACGATTTGAATCCATAAAAACGTCAGCGTCAACAATCTCAAAATTTTTATTTTTTAACTTTTCTCCTAAACTATGATAGCTAGAAAGTTAATTAATAGCTCGTTAAAAAGGGATTATTTATCAAGTAAATACAAAATGTGAAATTAAAAATTTTTAAAAAAAATTATTTAATTTTTCATAGTTAAAAAAAGTTATTTTTTGCAAGATTTTCATTTAGCGGAGTAGATTTTCGAAACTGGAGAATTGATTTTGTTGTTTGGGGTCATGTCAGATTCATATTGGCTAGGAAAAGTGCAGTGAAAATTTTCAGAACTTTATCTTCACTTGTTAATTCACTACGAAGCTTTAAAGTAGCTTTAAAGCTACTGAAGCTAAAAAATATCAAAAAACGCCTAATAAAATGTGTTTTAATTTTTTTTTAAATCTCTGTAGTGAATTAATTATTAAAGATAAAATTCTGAAAATCTTCACTGCATTTTTCTTAGTCAATGTGAATATAACAAGACCCCAAACAACAAAATCTACTCTGGTACTAACTGGTAGGTTCGAAGATTTATCTCACTAAATGAAAATGAAAATGATTTTTTTTTGCGGGGCTGTTCACACCAACGTTTTTCTAGATTCAAATTGTTATACCGCTTGGTGTGATATCGGATCTCTTTCATATACTAAAGCTAGCTTAATTTCCCACCTACTCATTATTACTGAGTTACATTTTTATTATTTTTCTATTATCAAGTTATCAAATTTAATAAATAAAACAAACAAAACGACTTTAATACTTTTTAAACTCAAATCAGTTATATTCAACCTACTATATTCTACTGTTATCTAATATATTCACAATAAATTAATTTGCAATTAATAATTTCCTTAAATACAATTTTCATTTAATCATATCATAATAAAATATATACATATTACATACAATTAATACATTTCTAAAAATTAAAAATCAAGAAAGTTTACATGCCGATCTCTGACATGGCAATCGTTTTTTTTTTTTTTAATCATAAGTTATAATTATTGGAATTATTAATCGTATTATTATCTTTATTTTCTTTTAAAATTACAAAAGTTGTACTAATAATTTGAGAACAGTATGGGTATTATTGTCTTATTATAATATGTGAAATAATATTATTTAACTAATTAAACAACACATAAACACCATAATATTATGTTGTATCCGTATCGTTATAATTTGGCATATTTTAGTTCACCTATAGGATATGATATTGTGTGGATCTTTATTTATCTAAAAAAATAACATTCCAACGGAATATCTAAATTACACAGTTACCCGTGAGACGATGTGGTTAATTTGAATGTAATTTATAAACAAACATTGCGCGCAACAAACATTCGTTTAGCAGTAATTTTTTTTTTTTTTAACAAACACCAATATTTTTTATGCATACATTATTGATTGTTTTTAAAAATACATATACACTACATACTATATAATACGTTAATATAATTTCGTGTTTTTTTTTCACAAATGTATGTCTGCACTATTTTTTTTTTTTTTTTTTGTCTCAAAATGTTTCCGTAGGTATGATATGATACAATTAACAATTATATTATAATAGTACATTTTCATTAGTAATGTCTTCGGGTTATGAACAAATTAGGAAGGTAATTTACAATAATTAAATATTTTTTTAATATAATTTAAGCATCATTCCTTTTTACTTGAATTCCAAATTAAAACGTTGCAGAAATACATTATAAGTTAATCTTTAATGCACACACCCACACCATTACTTGTAACATTATATTGTTACTGGGTAAATTAATTGTACAAGTACTTTCGAATCAAGGTGAATGTTTTCATATTTTCTAATGGATATTTCCCGCTGATATTAAAATACATGTAGACTGCAATAAAGAAAATAATAGTTTACTTTTAAGACATGGTGTAGTATTGAAAATAATTCGTAACTTAAATTATTATCATTTCAATTCCATTGAACCCAAAATATAACGACTTGCGATATGATAAAGCAAACCAATACTTATAAACTATAACAGTTGTCCAGATAATTGTATTAGCATGTATATGATTGGTTTACCCTGGAAATAAAAACAAAGTCAAACTCAACTCAATAAACTCAGATCGTGTTCAAAATATTCGATAGTACTATAAATTTATAATTTAATGCAATAATATTGCATATTATGTCGAATAACTTACATAAATACCATTTGATTTCCCATTTCTGGACAGACAGACCGCAGACGTCCACTCATAATCGATGCCCGTAGTGAACGCTGGCAGACTGTCCATCCGGTGAAAAATATTGGGACACAGGTCAGGAGCAATTTTAATTTTTCTTGTGTCAACTAATTATCAGTCCCCCGACTAAATGCTAATACTTTCAAATACACATTAATCATTAACAAAACGTGTTCCGAAGTAATTTGCAGATAACTTTTTAGAAACATTTTTTATTTTTTGTATTTTAATAACACGCAAATGTAAATTAAACGCATTCAACGCTCTGTTTAAAATAAAAAAAAATACTAATATATAAGTTTCTACACTGGAGACATAATCTATTAATAATTAGTACAATTTTTCATAAATATACATTATAGGTTTAATAGCAAATAGCGAATTTATTTTCCATGTGGCTATTTCGTTCATACATACAACTACAAGTCAATCCGTTGCTGTTAATTAAATAAGTTAACAATTTATGTGATTACTGAGTATTAACTAATTTCCATTATGATGTATTCAAATTAAATATTTTTTTGATGAAACTATACTTAATAATATCGTAAACTAAATAATTATGATTACATAAAAAAAAAAAATAAATAAATAATTATTCCACGAAAACACAATAAAATTTTATTGCTATTGTTCATTCTAAGAGGCTTCGTAATAATTATTTATTAATTTTATTAAAATATAGGAATATACAACGTAGCCATTTGACCTGGTATTTGGATAATTTGTTTCCGTTTATATAATAAATTCTTAAAAATGAGAAAAACATCTATGTTATGATATATAAAATTTAAAACTTATAATAAAATAAACGTTTAAATTTCAAGTATTTTTTCATTTTTTTTATAATGACTACATAATGGTACAAAACATTCTTGTCGTGAAATAATCGTTTGAAAATAATATTTTGTAGGTAATTGATTTTTTAGACGAGTTCACAAAACGCATGAACTCTAACATTTCTATGAACCCTTATTAAAATAAATTTATAAAAAATTGATTATTAAACATTTCTGGACGATTACTTAAAACCCAACTGAGTGTATACGTATTCAAAAAATAATAAAGAAGTCTTCGTTCATATCTCTGTGTTTTCAGCGGTTTTCATAGTTATTGACTATAAAACTACAATACGATTTAACAAAAAATAAATGATTCAAGTACAAAAAAATACCCTATTATTAAGTTATAATCCAATAAATAAGTAAATGGGATAGAACATTTTAGTATTTTTCACCATCTCAATATGCACTTGAAATAAAATACAAAATTTCTTTAACCGTGTTTTTATTTTACTGAATAAATGGCTGAATATCAATCTGCACTCAGATATTTGAAATAACCAAAATATTGGTTCTCAAACTTGACTCAACGTAAAAATGTCTAGCTCGAAGAAAATATTTATTGTTTAGTATGAAAAATTATGAATTTGTTGAAACTAGACTATTATAGACATTATATTTGTAAATTATATAACATCGGGCGTCTTATAGGGCTTTAACGCTCATATAAATGGCATTAAATTGGATAATAAAAAAAGATTTTAACTTAAATGTCATAGAGTTTGTTATTTGTGTTGTTAATGGCAGTTATTATTACGTCTCACTGAAATAATATGGATAATATTATAATATAATATACACTACTCTTATTTTTTTTCGCGATGAAAACCTTTTAACACAAAACATTTTTTATATAACGTGTATTTTTCTAAATAAATTATTATGGAAAATAAACAATACAAAATTACGTACGAACGACGAACGTACCAATTCTTTTATAATTTATTGAATGGAAAACAATAATCAATGACCAAAACGAAATATTGACATTATAGTAAATTTGATGTGGTATTTTTTTGTTTGTGATAATGCGTGTTATATATATTTTTTTTAATCCTAGCAGTTGAATAAAATCTAAAACAACATGCATTTTTAAATATTTTAATAAATATACAGACATTTAAGTAATGAATTAGAATAACAGAACAAGAAAAAATTATTAGTTTTAATTACAATTCAAATTACTATGAGAGTACAGCACAATTTTAAATTAAACCTATTTTTTTTTTTAATTTGTACGCTGTTGTTTGAAATTCGTATAAACATATTTCTAACCTCATGACTATTGTCTTGTATATCCAGGTAAGGTTTAATAATTAAAAAGGTACAACCCGGTAAAACAATAGTGAAATAGTCATTTTAAACTTTGAAAAATGTTAAAAATTCCTTTAGGGCTTAAAATGAACTCTATAAATATATTTTCGTAATCAAGATAATCAATTATATACGAAGTTTACGCATAATTGATTATGTTAGGAAATCAAATCTTATTCTCATTATTAAAAATGTAAGAACCTAAACAATTGCACACGCTACATAATACAAAATAAATAAATTGTTTATAATGACCGCATGCACGCGTTTTTAATACCTACAAATAGTTTCTTAAATTATTAATATTATTATTATTAATATTTTCTTAAATCTTCAAATATTGAGAAATAATAAATTAAATTCTATAAAGTGACAATATTATATATGATAGTTATTCTTATGATATGTTTGATAATCAGTTTTCATTAATTTATTATTTTTAGTACAATTATCGTCGTAATGGTTTTACAATTTATCGGTAGAAGATTTAATCGCGTTCGTTTCAAATGTACTTTATTATGCAATTTATATAAATGTACAATATGATCATATTACAAAAGGTCTTAAGACATTTCTGTAAAAGTAATATAATAGCATATAACTCAACTATTGGAAATACTGTCCAATTTACATGTAATTATATTATGAATATGCTTAAGTATTATCAATGCAAATTTATTCACAATTATTGTAATGTAAGCATGTACAATAATAATACAATTCGGTGACTTTCATAATTATGTCATAAGTAAAAGCTTAAAACGCATAAAAATTATTAATTATGCAGTTAAATTTTTGTTTCATTTTACTTTAAATTAATAATAAATTATGTGCATTTTTAGTTTTATATTTTTTTTTTGCATTTTGAGCTTTAACGGTATTAAGGTCCATATCCTAGTCATGACAATAATATTACGGTCACCGTAGTGTTTCCGTGACAGCGTTCCTTGGTAAAAAAAAAAAAATACCCAATTAATCTAATTTTCTAATTCATAACTATATGGTATCCTTAGTGTATAATTACGGCCCCTAACTTTGCTTTGTTTATAGTAATAATCCCCCCTCAACCAACTTAATTACCTCTTGAGCGTCTCAACCCTAAACATAATTTAGGCTTCTAAATTAACCAACAGACATGCAATCCACAAAACTGCAATATTGCAACCACATAAAATAAATTTGAATTCAGAATTTCGGCAATTAACTTCACAGACTGGTCTAAGCGAATTGGACAGTGTGAAATGAAATTTATCGAGAAAATTGTACTGCATTAAAATAAGATTTTTGATTTTATATTTCAAAATTAATATTATTTATTGTCATAATATCGTTTTGCACTAATCTATTTATTTGAAAAAAACACAATTTTTTAAACATTTAATGTTTTTCAATTATTTGAATATGCAATGGATTTAGTATTTAAAAGTTGAAACGGATGGAGCACATGGAATGTGTTTTGAATAATTTATTATTTCTTATAACAAATAGTAAAAAAATTTATCTATAAACTCTAAAAAAAAATCGACATTTGTTGCGAAAAAATATTTGAGACAACTAATTAAATGTATTTGAATTACTTAGAAGGACAACTTCGAATTTTGTCAAAGCATAATTTTATTTAATTTTATTTAACTTTATTATAGTTTATATATTTTTTTTCTTATTTTTATTCTTTAATACATTTTTCAATTGAAATTAATATATTGTACAGGCCAATAAAAGTTAAAAGTATAAAAATAAAAGTATAGACTAACGTTATCGTACTAACGATCAGATATTGAAGCAGATTTGGATAAAAATATGAAAACGAACAATTTGAAATTTGAATTCAATTTTATATCGTTCTTGCCAACGCAACTTTCCGTCGTAGAGTTCCATTTAATACTAATACTATACTAATTCTATATAGAGTAGCAATGCAATAAAACTGATAGACGCCAAACATTTTTACTCGATATTTATTAATAATTTAGGATCAAAAATCGTTTGAACAAATATGAGACAATATATTTTTGTTGTGTGTTCGAAATTCAAATTATATATTATTCCAGAACACGGGCGGAACAAAGATCAAGAAATTATACATTCTGCTAAGCTTAAAAAAGGTCAAGAGCTTAAATCATTTTATTTTTTACTTAAAGTTTATCGGTCAATCAGCTTTAATAATTATTATACATAACGTTTTTGAGATATCCGATAGCCGAAAACTACATAATTTTATAGCGGACAGTTAAGTGTGTCTACGCACTTTGGAAAAACTTTCGCTTTTAAACTTCCTCTTATATCATATAAATGTAAAACTATTGAAAAGTTAATCCGCGAAAAACAAAAAAATAATAATAATAAAAGAATGTTTTATTTAGAACGAAGTTTTTTTTATCCTTAATGGTTATTACATACAAAAAATTCAAAATTCCCATTTCTATAATAAATTCATTTCTATGCCAAAATATCTATTTAGTATTTTCCTATCGTTTTGTTATATGCGTTTATTAAAATGCGTTTTGTTTATTCATTTATAATTCAACTATCTGTATAGGTACTTAATAATATCATATGATGGTTTTAATATAGAATATAATATGTAAGCGAGTAGTAATCAAATTATCATTCTTAACTGTACCATGCGTTTTATGGGTCTGATAATTAAAACTTAAGTTATTACACTCAATTATGAAAACTTACGTAATATTTTCTACCTTCGTTGCACAGCGAATATAATATTATTCACTGAAAACGACATGCGATTTAAGTGAATGAAGTTTTTTTTTTGCATTCAATTAAATTAAATGTCAAAACTAATCATCAGTTTGGAGCACGTATTAAGTCATTTGGGTGGACTTTAATATTATTTTTTTCATATTTTCATTATTATACACAGAAGAAACGATGTAGTTAAGTGCGAAGGACATCGACGTAAACGTGACTAGCATTTTCTCTGACAAAACAATTTTCTATTTTTGTTTTATTTTTACCCAGTATTTACAAAAAATATAAAATATAAAACTGAATTTTAAGCTGATGAAAATTAATTAATATGAGATACGAACAGTGTTTTGGGACTGAAACTTTCTTGGAATTTTTTTACTATTTCGAATGCGATAAAAACAAAAACATCATAGTATTTGAAAATATTGTCTTTAATGATTAATATATTCTAAAAAATCAGAAATTAAATAGATATTGATAAATTTAGATAATATGAGTAAGTAGCTTGGAGAATTACGTTGATTATAGCTTTATAGGTAAGTATATAGGCACTCCTATTTAAGTAATATAACGATATAATGATCTTTTCGATAAAAATATTTAGATACCTCTTAAATAATTTAAACATTAATGTTACTCATCATATCGAAAAGTATTAATATTTTGTCATTAGTTGATTACATTATAAAACACACATTTTTAAATTTCCACTGTTTACTAACTATTTACTGCTCACCAAAAACTTTAAATGGTTATAACGAATTAACTTTTGTTTCAGAATTCGATGTTAAATATAAAAATTTTCAAATAAATATTCCATTTAGTAGTTAAGAATGCATGTTGTCATTCAAAAAAGTATAAACTTATAAAAAATAACTGGAAAATGTAATTATATATGGATATTGTTTTTTTACCACGATTTTTATAAAAAAAAAATACTTTTAAATATGCTCTGAAAATGAGCGAGTTATATTGGCTAGTGACATTCCACACTAAATCTAGGAAAAAACAGCTTCTATAATATTATTTATTTATTATCAATCGATTTAGACTTATGGCACATACAGTATTCGTGATATTGTGCCAGATAATCCGACATCGAAGTCACTCAACGTTGTCATTTACGTTGTGGTCCCTATTCGTAAAATGTCTACTTTCATTGCAGCATACGGCTAGTTCTGCAATAATTAATTTATTCATCAAAATTTTGATAATAATTTCATCTGTGTAGTAAGAAATCAAAAAGTTTGCAATAAACATGTGAGAAAACTAGAGCTGTGCATCAACGCAACTGTCGCGACTGTTCTAAACAACTTTTCAACAACTCGCAAGTCATAGGCGCTTGAAATATTCGAAAGCGAATGATTTAGTTCAAGTGACTTTGGCTAACTAAAGAGGTCTATCTAATTGGAGATATAACTCCAAACATGCTCGTGTATAGGTACCTACATATTATATATTTGTATATAATTATTATGTTATATGTTATTTAAAATGTATTGATTATCGAGTAAGCACCCATTATGTAATGTATTTATAAAAACATCGGTCGTTTAAATAAAGATGGTACATGACAGTTAAAATAAAATAAAAACAAATATGCTTTGAGATTATGTGGGATTACCGTTTAAATTATCACTACGTCCACAAAAATTAAATGTTTGATAATCGATACTGTAATAGAACAATGGAGTACGTCTTATCCTCTGAAACGCATACGTTACAGATATATAAATAACATAATTCGCAAAAACAATAAACGTCCGTTTTTATTTTAATTGATATTTTTCCGGGAGACACGAGACTATTTTCCTTTGGAAAATAACAACAATACGATGGCTAATTTCTCAAGATTGAATTACGAGCGAAAACACATCGTTTCGGAACTTTGGCAAATGCGAATTCAATTAATTTCGAATCAGCGTTAAACCCATTAATCAATGTCGGTTCTCGTACGTCCGCATAAAAATAAAAATGAAAAGAAAAAAAAATTGTACATACGTAGATAATATTCTTATTATTATTATTAATATAACGGAATGCCTTGTCGACGTGATTTTTAGGTTCTTACGTTCTGCCATTGTCATTACTTCCGCTTGGAGATAAATATACTGATCGCCTTTTATCATTGTTTCACCGTGTCATATTATCGTCACAGACAAAACAAATGTAATCAATTGTTGTATAACCACGCACAGCAGTTTATCTATCCATGATATGCCGTTGTTGGTCAAAACCAAATGGATTCTTCATAAACAATAACTATAGAACCTAATAAGTAAATTTATACAGAGTGTAAATAGAAAAGAGATAAATAGAAAGACCAGACAAATGAAATAACTAGAATCAATGTTTTTGAATTTCTTTTTACGTTTAATTTACAATTGATTTTTTACATTTTACATTGCATTTACATTACATTTTTTTTATTTCTATCTTTTAATGCTGATAACAAACAATTTAAAGCCTAATTTAAATTATTTTAAGAAATAGCAAGTTTGGAAATTTGATTTTTGGAACATTTTTTTAAGGTAAAATCATTTATTTAAGTAATTTAGTTTATTTTTTTACAAATTTATAAAATCTCAAGATTTTTGTTAAGTAAATGTCGATTTTGTTAACATAAGAAACATTTTCAATTCAAAAAGTTTATACTTTTTTTTTATATTTTATACAAGAAATAATTAATTAGTTACTCGTTAAAATTTAAATTTTTGAAATTAAAAATAATTAATTTTAAGAGCATTAAAGCATGTTGACATTTTAAAAAAACCGTAAAAAATACACCACTTGACTTAGACAAATGTCTTTACAATTAAAGTTTTTTTCTAAAACCCGGGTTTACAAATCGGTTAATTTGAATTTTTCAACAAAAAAAAAAAAAAATAATCCGACTGTAAGGTGTTTATTTTCAATATTAAACAATAAAAATATTTTTTTTTTTACGTGTAACGTAATGGCGTCAATAAATTATAAATTTAAAAACAAATTGAAACATTTTTATTAGAAAAAAAGTTTCTTAATTTGTCCGGTCTTTCTGTTACACCCTCTACCCATATACGCCGAGTGTTGAAAAAATAACGAAAGTACAATAAACATGATATCCCCATCCTCATCCCCCCCACAAAAAAAAAAAAAAAACCCGTCCCTAAAAGAGGCTCACCACATTACGAAATTCGGAAATAGCCCAGCGAATACAATAATATTATCATTGTGTTTATAATTCGAGAATTGACGCTGTGACGGTAATAATGTACACGCAACATGCGAGCAGAGAGCACAAGCCAAACGCATGTATCCAACTATTTGAACCGTCGTCGGTGAAGCGAACTAAGTCGTGTACGTATTTTTTTTTTTATGGCCAAAAGGCGGCCGTGGAGACCCGATTTCATTGTATTTTACAGTTATTATTACCATTACTATTATTATTATTATTATCATCGCCTTCATCTTCGGATCCGAATCTTAATGCGTTTTTTTTCCACTCGCACTGCCCTATGTAATAATATAAGTATTATAATACGCACCGTATTATAGTGTTTGTATTTTAAGTCCTAGGTGGTGTACGACCATAAAATCGTGTGTCGTAAGAGTTCGCGTCCGATAGCAAAACGCACTAGACATTAATAAGTTCTACGGGTCGACCAAACCCTAACACCGTAACCAGAGACCTGGTCATCGTAGTCAAAAACACAATAACAACTACTATAAGGTAGAGTTGACTGAATCGTTTACAGTTTATGTAAAAAACAGCTATCGGAATCCCTTTAACGAGTTGATACTTTGAGCTGTCGTTTTCAATATACCAACTACACCTAATAATATTTACTTCATGTAGTGTTGGAAAAAAAAAAATACAAAACTAACCGATTGTGGAAATAAACTATTAGTGATTATCTTTTTATTACGGGTGCTTTATTCAGATACATTTATCGAAATATTATTCAGAATGAACAAATAATGAAAGTTCAATTTTTAAAAGTCTGAAATTTATTACTAACAAAAAGTAATATATATTTCTGTACTAAAGTCCAAAATAATGAAAGTGTTATGCATTAAAATAATGTAAAACAAGAGTGAAAAACTAAACTCAGATAAAAACTAGGAAATGTGCATTACTTTAAGTGTTTGAATGCCTATGAAAAATTCTGAAACAGCGGTATTATATAAGAGTAAAGATGTACTTACTTCATCATCAAGGACTATTTGAAATCTTTTCAACCTATTAGGTTAAGTATTCTTAACAGCATTAAAGATACTTTGACAACATTAAATTACATACATTAAAATTTGACGACTTAGATTACGTAAAGATTCTCTGACAAAAATATGTGGATATTTTTTCATTATTAAGTCACACATCACTATGTCACACACATTTGGACCAATACCCATTGACATAATATTTTCACTATAAATTATCAGTAGAGACCGATTTTTCTAAAATATTTTCTATTTCTATAATAAGCACTGATGTGAACCAATTTGACTATAATATTTTGTGCGCGATTAAAACAATAACAAATCATTACTCTCAACATTTCAGTTCTGGTTTCTACAATATTTAAATAAGGGTTTCCGTTCCAGATTATTTATAAATAATTCAATTTTAAATACCTGTATTTTATAGTCCATACCGTTAAATATTTTCTTATTTAATAGATAATTGAACAATTTTGTCCGATTTAAGAAAAAAAGTTAATAACTCTTCTTTTATTCCTTTTGCTTTCTGAATTTGTTGTACTCGGCGAGTACATTTTTCGCACTTGATTTAGTACGTCGCAAGTAGCGGACGCTATAGGGGGATCTTCCTTTATCATTAAAATATGCCCACCGTAAGAGTTATATATGTCAGTTAAGTACCATGTTAAGACCAATCATTACAACATTATATCGTATTATCTTTTGGCGTTGATGGAAGGCCATCTGAACCCTGTTACACGTTATTATTATACTTGATCGTTTACAGTCATACTTACAAACAAAACACTAGGTGCGACTAAATGGTTTGCCGCATTGTATGTTATATTTGTATTCACTGGCGTGATGTAGGGGGTAATTAAGATGCGACCTGTGTTTTTTAAAGGTAAGTAATGGTGATTTTAGTTTTAACTATAGAACCTATTATAAAAATAATTTAAGATAGGTAGTTACAAATATTACAACCTACCTCTTGGTTATCGACGATGCGGAGTGGGTAAAATATTAAACTATTCTTTGAAAAATGTCAAGTTCACCGCGCCATTGTTTGTATTTCACACTCGAAAGTTAAAAATATAACAATATTATTTGCATTTAATGAAATACCTCGAGAACCAATTGAGTTACGTGATAAATAGTTTTTATTCATTACAGCAGTCAAATCGATTACTTCCTTAGAGTAATTTGCATCCATTGGCGAATTAAGAGTTCAAAGAATAATTTATTTTGGTTATTTTTCTATATGAAATTTAAGAATATGATTTTACATACAGACACCTTTTTTACTTTTCTAACAATTCGATTATCTGCTGTTCTTGCATCAAAACTGTTGACACATTGCTGCGGCCGGCATCATTTGGTGCGATGCTATAAGGTTCTGTACGAATACTCTGTCTCTGGTGTCTTTCTAAGCTCGTTGATCTGACGTCCAGTCCGGTGAATGGTTTTGACCAAGGAAAATCTAACCTTATCAAAGTAATATTAAAATGAAAATAAATATTCGATATTAAAACGGTAAAAAGTATTCCTTCGTCTGCTGTCAAACATCACAAAATCGGAAACCGCTAAGCTTTTCGTTCAGTTTTTCGCAATTATAGCGTAAAAAATAAATATTATATATATATATATATATATATATATATATGGCATAAAACTTAACTCTTAAGGAATATACATTTGAAAAGCAAAAGCATATCAGACGTCATAGACTACTGGCGCAAAAATGTAATTAAAACCACAACTTCCGGTATATTCTGTACTGACTATTGGCGATGTTTTTGTTTCTCCTATTCGTTTCCCATTTTTCGGATTATATTTCTGTATGGGTGATGACTTAAGACAATCTCCGAGTTATTTCTGTTTCACATAGTCCATACGATATATCATATACATTTTAAATAGGAAAATAGGATAAACTCATTAAAAATTGTTAAAGATAGATTTTTTAAAAAATATTTATGTAATTCATAATGTACCTAAGTACCTACACAAATTTTGAAACGACGATACACAATTTTGGTTAAATGGTATTAAAAATTGATTTAAAAATAAATTGTTTTCACTTTAAGTACTAATTTTTTATAATAAATAATATTTATCGAAATAATTTGAATCGTTTAGTTATGTCAGTCTCTCAAAAGTGGGTTTGAAAAATCAATCATAAATTAAAATCTCCAAGCTCAAAATAAAAAAAAATCGTAATACTAAATCCTAAAACATGATATTAATTACATTTTATAATTTAGTAGGTCAACATATTGACCGTATTTGCGTTATGTACTGTGTTGTATACGTATACACGAAAGATATTTAGATGACGTATATTCGATGTACAATTTGACTTCAAAATATTAAGATTTTAAATTTATGTTGACATATAAAGACTGCCGCTAAGCTCAAAGATGTTTTTAATAAATTAAACTAATTGGTATTTAGTGTATCAAGGTTCAAAATTAAATTAAGTTGTTCACAACTAATCTGCAAACTATGTGTCTTTACATAATGCGTTTAAAAAAAAAAAATATATATATATATATATATATATATATATTAGCAACATTTTGATTTTCCTGTATTATAATATATCACTTTTATTTTTATAATATTATTTTATTCTATATTTTAAATAAAATAGAGAATTGATATTTTTGTATTAAACATTTTTAAGTTATTTCACATCGATTCACCGTGACTTGATCAAATGTTAATTAGCTTTAATTTCGTATCTTAAAAATATAAATTAATTAGTAATATGTAATTAGTCATCACTCATTATAGTTAAATGTAAATATATGCCAGTGCATAATAATACATATTAATTAATTAATCCTATTGAATATAATTTTGCTAATGATATACGTATTATTATATTTGCAAATAAAATTATACAAAGTTTTATCAACTAAAGATAAACCGATCTTCTTTCTCAAATATATGAATATTTTTTAATGTACGAATAAAAATGACACTTTTTAATTAGATTTTTAGAAGAGATATGAAGTAAGCTTTTGTGAACCTAGATGGTTTAGAAATCTCCAACGATGCAACCGTACGATATAAAGTCGTTAAGAAAAAAAAAAGTGAAAACGTAAAAATACATTAATAAATTACATGTTAAATTATAAAAATGTGTTAACTTCAAGGAAAACAAAAAATATTTTTCAACACATTTAACGAAAACATATCTTAAAATTTACATTGAAAATAATTTTCTGCAGTAGTACTGATGGACAATGATAATCTCAAACAAAAATGCAGGTACAGAGCATCAGTGTCTCTGGTCGACACAAACACAGCTGAACTTCCTATCTATACACTTACGTATTATTATAATACGATGGCTGGTAATTATTAATAATAACTGCTTGATGTTGAACTGTTAACTGTCTAATCCAAAACAATCCTACTTTATCTCGGTAAAGCTTAACGAGAAAATGAAAATCGTTAATGTCAGGGATGATAAAAAAAAAAAAATAATCTCGATGC
>JACXSJ010000419.1:356760-374136 GCA_014851325.1 Pentalonia nigronervosa
AAATTTTTTCTTTTTTTTTTTTTTTTTTTTTTGTAGATTTTGCGCCATTTAATCGTTTGTATGGGTACAAGATATATCATTCACATCGACATACGATTTTGTTCTACGCACAATCATAATAAATTTAACACAAATAGACAATATAGTCACCTCGTTTGAATATTTCCGCTTGAATCTCAACATTGAAAAACATAACGATATGATATTTTTCTCGTGTCTATCAATAGCTCTTCTGGTAGTACAAATTGTGGACAAAATCATTATTGATTTGAAGTTGGACACGAGAAATTTTTATAAAATGTCCTATTTATTGGCTTTTTTCTGTAAATTTAGATGTATTACAGACAAGCTACTATAGACTTTGGTTGAATTTTTTCAGGGGTGAAAAACTTTTTCCATTAATATATAAGTTTGTAATAATTCTGATAACTACTTGAAATTATTTATTCAAGATTTTTATGCTAAATACTTATATTTCTTTTTTTTGCATTTTAACATTCGTTTTAAGAAAAAAAAATATCATAAAGTTTGACAAGGGTATCATTTTAGACGTAATATTTGTACAGTTTTATTTAACCTTAGTAGATTCTATAGTTTAAATATAATATAACGCGATGTAATAAATTTAAAAATTGTTTTTTAATATGAATTATTTAAATTCATTTTATTAAACCTCGAGAAGAGAAATAGAATATAATAATTTATTAAGTAAGAGTTTTTTGTTTGAATTTATAAATGTTTGCTAAGTCAGAAATTTGGTTAATTGTAAATCGTTTAAAAATAATTAATAAAAACAAATTTGTTCAAATCTTATTTCATTCAATGTTCAATTTAATATTTTGAATTATTTAAGTTTTTAAACATGTACAACGTATGATATATTTTGTGTTTAATAGTGAGAAAAATAACTATTGCTCTATGAATATATTGATTTCTACCTATCAATGTATATGTATATCTAAATTTCTATGAATAAATATGATATCGTTCGAAAGTTTATCACACGCAGAGCAAAATAATAAGGAAGTTATCGGCCAACTGAGTTGAAGGATTTATAACGTTTGACTAAAGCTATAGCTAGTATGTACGGTTTAATAATTCGATTAAATTATATTATTTTCTACTTATGTTTGAACTCATGTATCGTCGTCTATATAAATTAAAACACAGTAAAAACTCATGACCAGCTCATATTTTTTAGTGGCCACCGTGATTTTTTCGGTAGCTTTCCGGTTCGATCCTGGTCTGATTACATGCCAATTATTAGGTGAATTACCAATGTTTATATTTTATTGTAATTGATAATTTACATAGACATTTGAGGAAATAGTAATTAAATAATTCAATGTATATCTGAATATAAACTTATTCTAAAAATATGGTAAATTAGGTACTAGATAATATTATAATATATCATTGTATTGCATAATTCAACTGGAAAAAAATGAATTTCATAAACGGACGCTTGACCTGGATGCCGACAAACCAGCGAATTATTGCGGACTAGCAATAGGAATCCGACATAACAATTAACACTGAGATATTTTACGACCACGGCACTCCACAGTAATAATATTATATATTTTGGGTATCACAGGTATAATAATGTTATAAGAGTTCCGGCTTGTGACCGCATTTTCGTGGGAATATTAAAATTAAATTTTCTCATCTGGACGTTTAAAATAATGATAATGATAAAAATAATAATAAAAAATGCCCTTATCAATAATGGTGGTGGTGTTTGCGAATTTTATTAATTGCCACTTGTTTGGGACCTACCAGGATATCTGCGCAATTCGTTTGACCCTTCGTGCGAGATATAACCTATTAATTATGTTAATAATGACAGTGGGTGTTAAAAAAAAAAAATGTAAAATATATCGGCATTGCCTTTATTTGTAAGCTATATATATTGTGAACGCATTTTTCATTTACAGAAACTATCAAATTAATAATTGGAAAAAAAAAATAAACCATAAATAAAATTGTTTATAAAATATATTTTTAACGGTTCGCCTTGCGAAGAGTGAAAAAAAAAGCTAAATTATTTTCACCTAATTACTTTTTAAATAGAAATCAGAAACAACAGAATATTTTAGTATTTTACTATAAACGGTTTAACAGTATAATACGCAATATAAATGGGATAGATATACGTGTGATTCGCTGAACACGGCCAACCCCCCTCTTTTATTCTACAATAACGTATTTATTCCAATTGTGATTTTTGGAAATTTTAATTTTACTTAATGACCATATTCTAAAAAACTTAGTTTATTTTTAAAGAGTATCCTGTAATGTTAAAATCTTTTTATTTTTAATGAGAACGATATGTTTTACTGTACAACGTTATACATAGATTATTTTTTTTTAAAGATGTTGATGCATCTCATTTGTAATTTGACCATTACTCTATCATATACTAAGGAAGATTATGTTCAATAAAGATTATATACACAGTATCAAAAACTTATATGATATTTATCTAGTCTAGTAAATATTAAACTGTAGTCAATATTTATAAACTATACATCATACAATTGTAATACATTATAAATTATTATTATTATATTATAAATTTATAATAATTATCCTATAAACTTATTATGATGGTCTATTGTACATAGTATCTACTTAAAGTATATTCTAAAAGTACACTTCCAAATTTTGTTCTATAAAAAATAATTTCCTTAACCATTTTATTGTCAAGTACTTTTAATTTCCACTACGCAATACTAAGAATGCCAAGAATTTTTTTTTTTAATTTTGATTTTTTTTCAATTTATTTAATACATTTCCAATATAAATAGTCACAAAGAAGAACGAAAAAATAGGTTATTTGCTAATTAATTTTGAGAATTAGTTTTATGTATAGTCAAGGTTAAATAAATATTAAAACGAATAACTTGAAACGTCCATACCAATGATCAAACTATGATTTTTTACTGTAATTTGGTTTATCCTTAGAAAGACTATAAATTAGCTTTTGTCAGCTTAACATATTTTACTTTAAACAAGTGAACGTACATAATGAACGTCAATGGCCTGTCAAAGTAATTTGTCATTGACGCATATATGCAAATATTCAATAAAAAAGGGTGATTCTCATTGGATAAAAACAAATTGTTTTACCGCCCAATAACCCTTAAAATGTATATAATTTTTAGTATACAAAAATGTAGTCCTTGATACACTTAAAAATTCTAAAAATCAAAATTTTAATAAATCAATCATTAAATGAAACAATAGAGATAGTCATGCTTGGTGAATCACACTGTATATAAAGCTTTGTATGAAATAAGATTCGGAGAAAAAACTTTGTGTGAACAAAAAAACTCTATTTGTACAATATAAACGTTAAAGCTTGTCAAACTTTGTAAAGACGCTGATTCGTGTCTCCTTGACACTAATGATATCAAATAATAATACATTTAATAATAAGTGCTAAATAGTGAATAATAAGTACTAAATCTTTACCAGTATTTAGACTTATCTAGAACATTGGATAAATGTCAATATTTAGATCTAACATCAATATAACAAACTGTAAGGTGTTGGATAGTTTATTGAAATCATATTTATTTTTTTATTTTTTTTAGTATATTTTGAAATTTTTACTTTGAATAATTATTTAAACTAATATTATGCATAAAACTTTTATTGTACCTATAATAAAATAATGTTCTACGAAAAAATCTAACACAAATTAATTAACTATACAACTAAAAAAAAAAAAAAACATTTAAATGTAGGTATCTATAATATTATATAAATAATTATCTAGATGTACCTAAAGTGTTTATTAATTGATAAACTTAATTATATTTGTATACAATTGTTATTTTATTTGGATTGGTGCGTTTTTCTCTGCTCCCGTGTATCAATTTGGATTGGTATGTATTTATCAACATTGATTTTTACGTGATTATAACAACATCATACATGTCTACTGATGGACACACTAAATTATGTCTGTCATATTGTTGTATTTTTGTTAAACAACTGTAAATATACAAAAATCAATAACTATATAAGGCTCCGTGACTTTTGTATTTTTATTTGAAAACTACTGATTCTAATTTAAATAGAACATGAAATCGTAAAATATCCTATTTTATATTCTGAAAAAAAATTCAAACTATCTATCAGAGGGAATGACAGTAGTAAAATGTTTTATTCTCAAAAGAATGTAATATACGGGGTTAACAATTTTGCAAAATTAATATATAATATTTTTAGTTTTCTTATAATTAAGAAGTCACGAGGACAATTGAAATTTTTTTTTTTTGTTGCATTTATCTTTTAGAATATTTTTTAGTAGATTTTGAACCTACAGTAGAAAATTAAAATATAAATTTGTATTTAAAATTTAGATAGATAACGGACTAAGAGATATCACTTAACTCATAACAATTCGAATTGCTTATAAATAAGTAATTACTAATTCAATATTTGGTTTAAATTACAACATTTTCACAAATATATTATATTTCAGCATAGCAAATAGTTAAAGTGCATGGTGTGATTTAAAAAAAAATAGAATCAAATAAAATTATTTTAAGTTATGTTGAATGTAATGATTTAAAAATTATCTATATAAATATATTTTCAATAAAATATACATTTATTGAAAAAAAATATTAATTGGTGATTATAATAATATACATACTTTGTTAATATTTATTTTGTTGGTAACGAAAAATACAATCATAATAATATGTCTTTATCTACGAATTATTGTTATATATTAATTTTTGCGTTGCTGAATTTCAAATTACCCAGAGATTGAAACATGTAAACACTATTTGATGGTTTCACAAATCCGAAATCCTTAAACTTAGAAAAAAAAATCAGGATTCAAACCAAATGTGTATGTAAAAATACCAAATACGGAAGTGATACAATGCAGACGGATAAAGAAATATTTTCAAAAAAGTTTTTAGAACAAATGAACCTTAAACTTTGTGTTTACTTCCAACAGCTCTATGCATGTGGTTTTGAAACGTTTAAAAAATGATGAAGTTTTGTAAATAAATTGTATACCATGGTTAAATTTTTAATTTGGTATCTTATGGAATTCCATATTATATTATAATGTCTATAATTATAATATTTTATTTTTTATAACAAATAAATCGAAACGTTATGTAATTTATGTATGCATTTGTTTTCTCAATAAATGATAATGGCTGGGAGGTAGTAATGCGGAAAGTGTAACCTACCGAATGATAATAAAAAAAAAAGTTAGATTAGGTTGGTCTAGGCAAGAATTTGTTTTAAAGATAAAAACATACATATTTTGATAATATAGAACTGGAATTAGTTTTGAAATTGTATTTTACTACTTTTTTTCAAAGAAAAAAAAACCAGTAGATACTTTATAGTTCCAAAACTTATGATGGTTTTATTACTCCTGAAGTTTAGATTCTATAAACATGAGCAAGCATGGAAATTGCGAGAATGTATAATTTCATACGACTAAAAACTAAAAACTTTTTTGATGAATATTTTATAACCTGCACTTGTTATGTTAATAATGTTGGAAAATAGGTATCTTTGAGTATATCATGATTATAAAATTCAATAAACACTGTTAACCGCCTATGAAACATTAAAACATTATAATGAAATGTAATACTATCTTGTTTAGTATTATGCTTGATATAAATTCAAATGGGTCCACAGATATAGCATATACTAAAAATTACCTACAGTTTTGTAATATGAATACGAGTTGCGCTCCTGATGCGTGACCGCATGTCCGCATTACGTCAGTGTTTTACATATTTTATATTTAGGATGACCGTTCCCTGTGCTAGACAAATGGCCTGTTATTTAAATATTTAAGTTTATTTATTGCAATGACGTGTGAGAGCTTACCATTGCAATATCACATCTAAATCTTTCGAAAAATACCAAAAATAAATTTCCGTCACGATACATTTCTGTAAATCTATTTTAGTTTACATTTAAATACGCATGTCATTATATTTTTTAAAATTCAAGAAAATGTTTAAAATGTTGTACCGATTATTTACATTATATGTTTAGATTTAAAATTATAGTAGTAATTGTAAATTAATTTTTTAAATAACTTTCTTTTGAAAATTTCTTTGTGTTATAGGTGTACCTACTGTAATTCATCAAATCGTGCATCTTGATAAACGAAATAATTATCACTTTTATCGTATGGTGATCACATGGTGTTGCCTATGTTAATTTCGCACATTTAAATCATCGATGATATTTTTACTATCTTGTTTGGATTTAAAGTGGACAAATTTCGCCCCTGATTGAACGTATGGCCTATATTTGTAAAGTTATTTAAGGTAGGCAATGATAAAATAAACGAACAATTGTAAAACATAGTTATAAAAAAAAAAATCATTTATCGTTACTATTCCTATAATTCTATGTAATGCGATAGTATAAAACCAGTTTTGTGATTGTGCTATGATAACAAATAATAATAATAATAATAATAAAATATAATTACGGTAATGTTATAATAAATCTGTGATACTTATCTGATAGGGCGGTTTTATTTTTCACCAATTTACCTTACCGTCAACAAAGAAGTAGTAGTATATTCCAAAATAATGTAAGCACATTGTTCAAATTTGTTTTTTAATAGCCGCTGTAATGTATAAATTACCAAAAACTTTCTCGTAGAAATCTATGTTATTCATTCCGTCAAAAAAACAAGAAAACATTAAATTTGCATTTACCCTAAACAGATTATATTTATATATTATACATATATTGCGGTGAACGTTTTTCTTTTGGAAAAAATATCATAAGTTAAAATCTTTAAATACAAATGAAAATTAGTTAACTTAGTAATTCTCATGTCTTAACCAAAGAACAAATCTCATATATATATATATATATATATATATTAATTTTAAAATGTTTTCATTACGTTTGCATTGTTTGCAAGTTTAATTTAATGTGGCCCGTAATACACTTTTAAATAAGATTAAAAAAAAAACCGAATTTGAAGACCGAAAAATCGTATTTGAAAAATGCAAAAAGAGCGTACATTTTGACGATGTGAGACCACATCAGATATTTATGTCAGTCGTGGCCATTTTGAGCAAATATTTTATCGCAATAACGTCTTCATCTCGAAACAGTGTAGGTTTATATCCATGTATTACATAATTAAATAATTTTAGTTTTATGTGTAAAGTTTGCACGATACGTGTCGCTAAATTTGGTGCGCGTCTTGTTCGAAGTAAAACGACGGCACCCATAATACGCCAAACACGAGTTTTCCACATGCATATTATTATTATGTAACGCGGCTAATGGACTCCTTCGTATACTCAGTGTACATCGTCGTAGAAGTGACGTGGCACAGATTAAAGTAGCAAATAATAAGAGTGTAGATCGTCAATCCCGAAAAGTATATTATTTATCCCTCTGGGTGGCGAGTATTTTAATAAAACGCCTATGTCTAAATAATATATGCGCGTTCGTTGGTGACACGATCATTGACGGTCGTTTAATGTACGAACTTTTAGCCTTTTAATATTTTGAGTTTTTGTGTTCTTCAATGCCTTCATTTTTTTTCCAATATTAAAACGCGATTTTCCGGAATTGCTCATTTTTTACACGACCTACATTCCGTAGGTTTTCAATACAAATCAGAAAATATATTTTCTGGTCAAAAAAAACAAACAACTCAAGAATATCCAAGAAAAAACGCCAAAATGTGATGCTTGGTAAAGTAGGTAGTTTTGTTCCTAAAAGTGTTTTGTTACGAAGGAAAAAATATTTATCCCTTCCTTCCCATGCCCAGACCAAATAACGTAACTAATACAGATCGAATAAGGTCGCATAAAAGCATTATAATAATATTTCTATCGATAATGCACGTAAATCATTATACCGTTGTCTTGTCTTATAAAAGCGTCGCGTACACCTGTTCGTAATGTAGATGAATTCATTATAATTATTACATTTTATCCAACGTAGGTAAGAATGACTCTTACAATTTTTTTTTTCAATACAAAACGACACTAATTTTATCAGTCAATCAATGTTTTTTTTAAATAATAATAATAAAAAGTGTTTTTACATAATTTTAGTAGGTAGGTAAATATATAGATACAAAATAAAACAAATCATTTATTATTTAAAACCATTTAAAGTTTAAAAGTACCAAAAAAATCAAGAGCTTTCACTCTTTTATTTTTTATCTAAATTTAAAATGGTTATGCATAAAATATACGGTTGTGAGGTTCGATATTAAATATTATTGTATTGAGAATTTCAATCGAAAAACGTTTTACTTAACAATAATAAATATAAATCAATGCTTTTAAAATATACACTATATAAAAAATACTTATTTAAAAATAACAGACGAATAATGTATTTAATTATTATACTGGTAAGCTCCGAGATATGTGGAAAAAAAACTCAAAATTGACTAAAACTGTGACAAAGGAAACAATAAGTACCTATAACACACACAACGTAAAAGGCAATCGTCCTGTGTACAAGCCTCAAGCTACTAGTACGATATAAAATCCTAATTACAGAAGAACAACCGTACTATAATAATTATTTATTGTTATTTTAATAATATATTCGGTTAATGAGCTCTTGAAAATCGACATTAAACATTTAACCACGGATACCGTTCTCTACCAACGGCAGCAGGTAAGGTATAAGTGGCAAGTTGCAGGAACACTGTCAATCCTTATAATATAATATCGTACATAGCATAATATTATAGTACAATGTTTCCCGACAATATTTGTATATTATTATTGTTTGTTAGAAGACGCGGAAGCATTAATGTCTTTTCGAGGCACCTACGTATTTTTACTAAAATTAACGATTATAATAGTTTAGTAGGAAAACTATTATAAAAACAAAATAGCAACATCGAATATTGTGCAATTGATTTAGATGTACAGATAAAATGGGCACTTATAACAGATATTATGTAGTTTTGATGGTGATATTTGTTGGAAATATAAATGTATAAGACTCTAATATATATATATAATATTCTAAAATATTTAAAGTCTTTTTGAATTCAGGGCTTTTAATTATTTTAATAACGTTTATGTGACAGAAAAACAATTGAAATATTGTAAGGGTCATGTCTCGCATTAGATATCATTTTTAATGATAAAACGATAAACTCAAAAAATGTATAACATTTAGATTGTAAATAACGTAAAATTTATTTTTATTTTCAAATTCAAGCCTTAATTTTAGTATATCACACAACGCAGTATGGTGTCGTATTAGATTAATTTTCAAATATAGTACATTTTTATAATTTTGTATCAAAATTGTACACGTTTAGGTTTCAATTTTAAATAATTATTTAATAATTATTAAATTTCTTAAATGTACCACAAATAGGTAGTTGATTAAACGTAATGTTTTACCGACATTAAATTGCAAATACAGTTTATGCGCCATTAATGACTACGTAACGTAATTGAATCGTTAGTTAGAAAAAAAAATAATAATTACTTCTTAAATTAAGTTGAAATAGTATTATATATAGTTTGTATTGGGAATGTAGGCTAATGATTTAGGAGTTGAAGTAATTTTTTCTAGTAAAAATGTGTTATGCAGATGAGATGTTATACAATACCGCCTAATATCGTTTCGTTGGAAAGAAAAACATCATTCTAGTCACAATATTTTAATACATAGAAGAATCTTAACCCTATAAAAATTCTACAATATAGTACGACTGTGAAATGTCACTGGATATTGATTTTTTTTTTATATCCATCTCTCATGGGTATTTATAATTTTTATTTTATAATATTTAATGTACTATGCCACTGAACATAATATATGTATATTTTATTATACCTGGTAGCTAGTACTTACATATAATACATTTGCCTTTGCGTACAACAAGTTATGCATTAAATACACGTACAAACATAAGTGGTTCATTAAAATGTTATACAATGTTTGGTTTTTATATTCATTAAACTAATATGTGTACTAAATTTATAGTAACATATCGTAATAATGTCAAAAATAATATAAATATATAAATATAGTTAAGGTTTGTTATTGGCCCATGGATTATTGATTTCAACTATGAAACGTCGGTCGCATATAATACTGGACGAAAAAATCAAAAATTTAATAAACTCGAATTGTCGTAAACGACGCAAACCATTTTATGTCTTCATTACACAATCGACGAGCGCGTAATTTGCGGATGAAGAAATTGAACTATCGATTATACGAGCTAGAAAACTTCAAGTACGGACATGATAGTTAGGGTGGATAATAATATTACAATAACACGTCCAGTTGAAATCACACAGAATAGTCAGAGAAAACTGTATCTGAGAACTTGGTTTATAAAAATAGCCATCATGTCGTCGTTTCGGTTAAACGGTAAACTTACATATTATACAACATATAATAGGCGTGTTGCACTGATACGGTTTTAGGCAATTACTTATAACTTACAGATTCATGAATAAATTAATCGTGGCAAAAAAAAAAAACACAAGTTTAAAATATTAATTCAAATAAATTAAAACCACGGTAAGTGACGTTCTTACTCCAGTAAATAAGTAAATACTGTTCAGGGATATAAAAAATGTATTTAGTATTAATAGGTATATAATATTTATATAATATAGTAAATTATTTTACCGTTTATTTACACTATCTTAATATTATGTTATACACTAGTGTAACAATATCATTAGATTGATATTTTATCTTACGGAGATTTTAAAATTACATATTTATTTAAATGTCAAATCTAATATCTTATGCCATTGATTTATATGCAACACGAAATCCAAAAAAAAAAAAAAAAAAAACACGACGAGTACTGAAAGTTTGATTAGAACCAATATTATTCAAATTTTATTAATATCATACAAATGTTCACCTCGTAAAATTATAAATATGCCACATAATATGCATAACTAAATTACTAAATTCTCACATGGCTTTACTTGTTTAATTCTATCATTCAATGAACACTCAATTAACGTACAATGGAGTTAAAGTCAGTTTGCTTGCGTCCTCGAACAAAACCAGGTTTTTACCCGTCTTGGGATGGAAAAACTTCTCTCATCTGTACCGAAACTTACGGGCTATAGAAGTATTAATAATGATCGTATCAAAAGAAATTGAAATACCGTGGGGAATATCACATTTCGCTCGTTTACAGCTATTATTGATGTTGACGGTAAATTATGAGACATTTGTACATAAACTCATAACTTATCGTATTATGTTAGACTGGTAGCACACTTGTATCACGGTTGGGTATATTATTATACAATATTGAGAATCTTGAAGCGTAAAATATCCAGTACGAATCGACAATATAACAGCAGAAACGCGTTCCGGTCGAATGACACGCGTGCCAGCCGAAGTCATTTTTGCCAGAAATTCTCTTTACCGTGTCAAATGAGAGGTGCAATACACTCATGCTATATGCGCTTGTTGGTTAAGGCTAGGACGGAATACACCCATAAAACACAATTACCTTTTTCGATACGTTTATTGTCGTGACTGGGAAAATGTTTGGAAACGTTTATTGGAATTGTCGGCGATCGATGGCCATTATATTCTCTCGGTAACGTTTTCATTAACGGCAATACCCTACAGATTGCCGGGACAAAACACACACACACACATACGCACAGGATGTAAAATCAAAGTAAAGGCAATCGACAACTGGAGGTTTTCAATTTAAACGCACTTTCGCCATTGTTTTCGACTTGTTAAAATTATTTCTTGAACCTTTCGACGTCGAGTTTCCGAGTGCCTACACATGAAACTTTCCAATTTTATACAGAAGCTATATTGAAACCGATATAGTAATCGACAAAAATGTACTGGTATTACGCCTTATCTCTGGTGAAAACGATAACATAAAAACAAACGATAAGCATATTCTTAATCGAGTGAAATTTCAATGTTGGTGTAGTTCGCAAAGTTCTTCAGCTGTAGTATGTGTAATACAAGACCATTTTGGAAAAAAAGTTAATTTTTTTTTAATATTTTAAATAATTATGAGTTCATAATAAGCACCGTATAATAAATAACATATATAACATTATAAAAGTAGGATATATTTTTACTCGTGAACAGTAATACTAATTTTATCGCAATTTGCCTTCAACTATCTAATATTTTAGATTAGTTCTCACAAAGAAGTAAAGTTACTTTTAAGACTTGTAATTTAAGCAAAACAGGACTAATACTTACGCAGAATTTGTGATATTTTACTATACCATTTAACGTTTTTCAATTTAGTAATGCGTGTCTGTACGGGTGCATTGCATATTATTATTAATGATTATCATAATACGATTTACAATCAAACGAAAGTGTAAATTATTCTTTGTTCAATTACTTGATGTTAAGTTTGAACCTTGATAATTTTTTAATTAAATTCAACATCGAAGTCACAAACTAATTTTTTAATTTTAACTTAAACCTTATCTTGGGTGCACAACTTTATGTCCGTTTAACCTTTAAACTCTTACACGATTTTAATTTAAACCTGTGCAAGCCAGGTTGGTTTCTATATATTTTGAATAATTATTTGTTTTAGTATAAAAACGTGTATCATGTAGTAATTTTAGGTTTTGGTGAGACGAGTTTAAATAATGGTTGATGATCAGTTTTTGAAATAGCATACCAAAAATGATTCATATTGTAAATAAAATAACTCTATTTTGTAAAATGGGGAGATTCTTATACGTACAAAATATAATATAACACAGTGGTTCCCAAACTTTTACTACCACGGCATCATTGGGAGTTAATTTGTATTTTGTGAAATCTCAATGTCTCTACCTCCAACTCAACCCCAATTTTTAGTAAACATTCCCAAGTTAAAACAATTTAATAAAAACAATTTTTCTCAATATTCACATACATCTGGCGAAACCCTTGAGATTGTCTCACGGTACTCTTAGATTCCGTGGAACACACTTTGAGAATCGCTGATATAACGTATACTAATAATGCAAAAATGTATATTTTATGAACAATGACGATGATTTTAAAATTATTTTTGATATTTATAAAACCATTGAAATTGTAATATTTTGTATTATATTAATATCATAAGCAATGGATAATCGCTGTTGCACACACCTTTTTAAGTTATGGGAAAATAAATTCTTCACAAAGTTGAGTGTCATTGTATAAAATAATAATATGGCTTTGCGCGCAAAAAAATAGAAAACGAGTCTATCTGTTTGACTTTGCCACACAAACATATATATTGACAATGTGTATGACTTACGTATTAATGGTATAGACTTTTAATATTATAAAGAAATGCTTGAAACACAAAACAAACTGGAAAGTTTTTATGTTTCGTATGTTTATTTATATATTGTGTGTTTTGAACTAAGAGAATAATTTATACTAGAAAAAATTGTGTTTCTGAGTGTATAAAGCGTAGTCGATTATTCGTACTATAGGATCTTTGTGACGTCATTTAATTATAATAACAATAATAAAGCTATAATATTGTAACTGCAACCCACGGAAATGTTTAAATTTTCTAAAATATCATTCAAATGAAAACCATTTATTAGATACATTGCAATTTTGGCATAATATTGACTCTTTCTTACTTTGACCAACATTCAAATTCCGAGACCTAGAAGTCGGTTACCATTTTTATATCAGTATTGTGATATGATTCATTGCAAAACTAGAAAATAAACATTTGATTGAAGATTCGTATTTTACACACCGAAGAACACTCGTCTCTATCATACTTCGTTAGTTTCTGGATAGGATATAATAGTGATTTAGGTTTTTAATTATAACCTAATGACTATTACAAACGAAAGACCACGATTCCAACAGTCAGTCGTTATTAATATTCATTTGTTTCATAGGTTAGCAAATTGCATGCAGCCGATACTTTGACACTAGGTTAGAAATAATATCGCCTTTATTATTGATATATTTTTATTTATTGATCATTGTTTTTTAAAGTTGAAAAAGAAACACTGGTTGTAGTGATTAATTATTTTTCAATAATTTGACTTCTAAATCAGAATTTTTACAATATTATACACTTTAACGATTAATAAAACTAATGAGCGGTGTTTCGTTCCATCTAAAAAATATAACCAAGACTCATGAATAGTGATATGACCTTTTCAAAAATATCTTAACTATTCCCAACTGAAAAAATCGTCTGGCAAATCTAACTGATGGGAGCAGTATGTCTTATATATTATCATCATCCTGTTGGATGGTGATAGTTATACAAAGGAAGAAACAAACTGTTTTCAAGTTAATATGTATTATTCAATACACTCCGTTGACCAATGCGTCGAAATCCGCTTTGGTACGTATGACACAGGTTTAATGATTATATTATTACATTGTAATACTTTACAATAGACATTTAAGTCTTACTTATTCACAGGTTTGATCATACTATAATAATATGCTGTTTTAACATAATACAATAATATTACAGAAATAATCTCTAGCACGCAAAGGTCGTGTGTGGGGTGAGAAGGGGCGGTGATGAAAAAACGAACAATCTCGGTCGCCAAATGGCTATACTCGCAAAAAATTATATTATACATTATTAGGTACACTTTATAAAACGGTGTAATATATTATATGGGAATTTTTGAATATTTTGTTTTTTTTTTTTCACGAAAAAGTAGTTTTTAAAATTTAAAGTTCACTGAAACGAAGATCCCGTTGACTCGTTCCTGCCGTCTGTTCTTGCATACCATATACCACGTACATGAGGTTATCATATAGCATGGTCGTCCAACAAATACGCGCAAAGCTCGGCGGCGCCGTCCGTAATGAATTTCCATTACTTATAATTGAAACAATAAAAACGCCTGCCGCCAGGACAATGGCGGTCAGAGGACGTGTGGGCGTGAGGGCGACTGGCGCCACGGTTGTTGTCCTTATTTTCACAGACTGGCGTGTGGCCAACGTCGACGACGACAACGACGATGGCGCGCTGTGGCAAAAGGCTAAAGGTTTTCGTGGAGTGCGAAGTGCGTATCATCATTGTTATAATAATTATCATCATCATCATCGTTATCGTTATCATTAAGTATACGTAATTTGTACAGATTGCACACTGCTGAAACTGAGTAACACCAAATTATATCATGGATACTATTTTAGTTTTTATGTTAAAGATCATCGGTGTAACATAATGATTTCAACTTTTGTCAGGGAATGTAAATTTAAAATGTAAAAGTAAAACTTTCATTATGTCTAGAACATATTGTGTAAATTATAGGAGTGTTCTATGAATTCATAAAAACCAAAGGAAAAAATGTTTGTACTTCAAATTTAATTTTGATTTCACATTCTTATATCTTTTCTTTGATACATTTTAATTTTTGTCACCTGTATCAGTCCACTTTGGATAGAATTATATCACACCGCCATTGTATATTGTTTATTGTATAGCTACCGCTATTCACCGTTGGATTTCAGTGGTATCTTCATTTCGTTAAAGTCACGACCACGCATAGTACACTGCCGTCGTCTCACAGCAGTAATATAAGGTCGATCGTCGAAATTACGAAAATATTTTATATGCGTCTGCAAAGATGTAAATATAAACAAACGGGCTATGGTTTTCTAATAAAATCCTTCAGCCAACATTAAAATCATTGTCTGAGTTATGTTATTAAAATGAAAAACCTAAAAATCCGAACCCTAACTAAAATTATATTGTATCGACCTACGTGCCCCAAGGGTAGTAAAAAATTAAATAGTTGTATATTTTATGACATTTATGAATTTCAAACCATATAGATGTAATCATTATATTATGAACATAAATCATTGAATAATTAAATCATAGAGTTTCTTGACCAACCTGGCCCAGTCAAAACTTTGAACGAGAGTTTAAACACTAATCCTTATAGACGCTTACAATAATATTGTATTCGTGGAATCACAAGAGTACTCATAACCACAGTTGATACCCTGATAGCATGTCCTTTTGCTTAGCTTGGCGCTTAAGCGTTCGCGACATTTAATGGCTCAAAATGTGTTTATGACACCCGACGAATTCCCCGACGGACTGTAAGCACTATCAAAGATTAACGCTGGCTGTTTACTATAGGTTAGGTTGTATTCGTAGATGTCGTACATTGCGAATGGTTTGAATAAAACATGTTTCACGTTAAACTTAATAATTTAGCTATTAAATCCACACAAATAATGGCTTTTTTTGTAAATCGATATTTTATCATAACCAACAGTGTTCGAATCGAGTAACTTATAAATTACAACTGTTATAGATTTATTATTGAAATTTATGACGATCGATATTATAATTTTTTTTATTTACCTCATAATAATATGATATGACTGGTATATTATTATATCACAATATTTTCAACCGTAAATAAAGTAACTGTAAAACAAGTTGAAAGTACAATGTTATGTTTTACATATAATATTATACGTGCCGTTTGGAATTCATCATTTTACAATTTCTTGCTGAAACCATAATAATAAATCTTCAACATGTTCCGAAGAAGGTTTTAAAATTTACCTATAACATAAATATAAACGCTACATTTAGTATAGCAATATTTTTAAATCGGAACAGCGTACAGTGTATAATACTATTTATCGTTACCTTATATAGATAATATATGCTTCTCGAAGTTATTACATTGCATAGAAGCTACATGAACAGACTCGTCAGATCTCGTGAGAACCGGTAAAAACTTATTACCATCTCAAAATATTGGTTCAGAATTTATTTCCATTTCGGTTTCGATTCTGAAGATCAAATTGTTTATAAATAATCATTAATATCTTGTTACACACGAACGCAAAACGAAAATTTAAAGAATACAAAATAAAAATCCTGATACAGAGGACTGGTCAGTCGGATGCTTTTCTCACGCGGGCAGTCGATAATGGTCGTGCATTATTGTTGTAGTCGTCGTACATTCAATTTGAAAGCGACGATAAATAATATCATCGCATTCAAATGCCGGTTTTGAACGAAACTCAGGTCTCGAGATCTTCAATCGCTCGCGTTTTTGCACTTCAATAGCTTTTCTTAATACTGCCAGCTAAAACCTATTGAAGAAATCGAAAATCGACCTATTCGAAGTGTATACTGCACGTATGTATATGCGTACGGAGTTTAGAAAATGTATTTAGAAAAATATCTAACGCATTTCTCGACTGAGGCATTAATCACTGACGTATATCGAAAGGAAAACTTCGCCCAACTGCGACCGAAAAACATTACTAAATCGTATCGCACGCCGGTTGAACACGAATTAAAAACAAAATAAAAGTAATATTAATTACCTATGAAATATGTTTCGATTATTATATTTATGTACTATTCTTACTGTCCCA
>JACXSJ010000419.1:374236-425554 GCA_014851325.1 Pentalonia nigronervosa
TTTTTTTTTTTTTTTTTTTTTGAAAAGAATTATTTTTTGTATTTTTACATTCTCGACTATAATGTACGCTGAGGTCGAAGTACACGAAATGATAAATGAGAACCCGGAACGTCAAAGTTTATGCAATACGCGCGCACATTAGCGTGCATAAAATCCACATTATATAAACGCTCCTACTGTGGCGGTGAAGTTATTTTTCGGAATTAACTGTCCACAAAACAAAAACGCAAAAACAACAATAACGTACATAATTTTATTTCTATTTTTTCTCTCGTTTTGCGACCGAGTGACAGTTATTTTCGGCAACAACAGATTGAGCTTGGGTCGACCAGACGATCACTTTTCTTATTTTTTCGAACTTTTTACGTTGCAGTAATTGATGTTCAAGTCGTACCGTTATACGTATTTAACAACAATATCATAATAATATGGTTTACGAGGACGTATTTAATCATGTCCGGATGTGTGTTTGTTTCAGTGGTAAACAGTTGTCTAATTGTATTACATATTTTATCTAACATATTTGCTACTTTTGTAATTTTCCAGTACTAATAGTTAAAAAAATTAAAAGAAAATAATTTTCTATGTCGCCTTATCTGGTCTATTAAGGTTAAACTAAAAAAAAACACTTATGAAAAGTCCATCTTTTAGCAGTTATTTGTTGTTGAAACAATTTTTGAACTTGAATCTTCAAAAGTATACTTAATAGGTACAATCAAATTAATTTAAACATCTATAAAGAAGGTGTTAGGAAAAGTTTTAAAACAAATATATACAATATTCTTCAATTAAAATGAAGCCTGTAACCCTCCTACAACATTTTTAAAGTTTTAACGATTATAAAATGTACTAGACAAAAACAAATGGGAAAACATTTTTTTTGTGTAATCGAGCATAAAACTGTTCGACCGAAATACCACTTTTGACATTTTACAGAATAAAATATAATCTTATTGGTCATCTATATATATTTTTTATAAAGGATCAACAGTTTGTTAGTGTAGTTTGGCACTTCTTAGCAAAGAGGAGATTCTCAGCAAATATTTGGTATGTCAAGAAAAATAATATTCTATGACATTACTACCTATAGTGGATTTGGTTGGGTAATTGTTTTTGTTACCTTATGGGACTGACGGTTTGTACAGACATTGCGGACCGCCGACTACTGCAACGGAGTATAAGTCGTCATCGTCTTCAATTGCCGTTTCTTGCTAGTGAAGAAAATAAACCATCAACCAGCCCGAGGAATTTAAATTCGATTAGATCGATTCGGGTTTTTGGAATACTTTAAGAATTTTCAGTAATGCGCACTCATCCAACAAACTTTCGTACACCTAGCAAAAACGCGAGTTCGGGTCGTTTGAAAAATCCGTTCAGGGTTTAACTATTTAACTATATCTATACCTAGTGGATGTTTTAATAAATGGTTTTACAATATTTTAGCTATAAAAATTAAACTATTTTCTTTTATTTTTTTTTTATTTCTCAACTGCGTTCGTGGACATTTTTAAACGTAAAGTTGTTGCATACTATTTGACATAAGGCGAGTCGTTCCTGAAAAATGATCCACATTAATGTGGTAGAATTTGTTTTCTCTCCTGACACTTTTGATATTCATTAAATCTTTAAAGCCGATCATAAACGAAAGATTTTTTAGTTTAACATTTGTTTTTATATTATATTATTAATATTATTTTAAATGTAATTTTATTTTTCATAATCACCTACTTGCGTTTGTATTTTTTTTTTTTTTTTGTTACTTTGTCACAAAATTGTTATTTACAATTTTGTCAATGTTTAATGCCATACTAAGTTAGACTAGGAACATTAGCTATGTTTATAAGTAATATTGTTAGTTGTGATCGATATTACAACGTTGAAAGAACAAAATAATATAAAAATAATCAAATTAAATTCAAATTTATAAAACCATAAATAAAATTTATATCGTCGAAACATCAAATATTGTCGGTACCGGTTTGTTAATTTAATTTAGGAAATTGTATAGAACCAGGTTTCCGCTATACCATTTCAATAATTTAATATTAAATTGTTCATTTAATATGTGTCAAGTATCAACATTTTATTACTTACGAATTAGATGTAAAGAACACAAAACCAACCGATTAATTGGAAACCTAGCTTTAGGTTTTTGATTTGGTGGCAGTTTCAAGATTTTCTGAATGTTCCAAGTCGAAAACGATTTTATTGTTCATTATTTCCTATCCATTTTTCGGTTAAAACGTGTTTTAAATCGAATGTCTGGTAACCATTGGTATATGGTAGTATAATAACTGATCAAATAAATATTCTCGTGTGCGTTCCATACACAAAAGTGTTGACGTTGTCCTAAAAAAGTTACTTGTCCGAACGCGCGTGACATAATCTCAAACGCCCGGCTTTATGTTAGGTAATCAGTCAGATGTATCTATATGCGTTTTCCACTGTAAAATTAGCTGCAATAAGTCTCAAAGTTTTTCGGTGAATAACATTTTTTTTTCTTGTATTATTGCGAAATGGGTAGTTTGACATTTTACAGTATTTTTATGTAATAATTTTACAACGAAAGTGTAATAATATCAAAAGAAATTCGTCGTGTCTCTCCGCCATCTTTATCAAGATAAATATCAAAAACTTTATTCTTTCGGCTATGCAGACAATATTATATAATTGAAATTTGTTAGAATATTTTTGTACGATTAACATGCAAATATTCTATTTATCATAATTTCGTTTCTGTTTTTTTCTTTCCCATTCTTATCGATGTAGATAAAACTATAAATTATGAAATTTATTCAAATTAATTAATTATGAAATTACGATTCATCGTGATATTCAATAAAGGGTTCTGTAAAAAAAACGAGTTTATTGAATCAAAGTCAAAAACATTATTTAAAAACAGAAACAGTCAGTTGATGGAAAATGATTTGTATACATTAGGTATTTCACTAACTTAAAACCATGCCGAAGATTGTGGTATTTATGGTTATTTGAAATCTGATTGGAAAACAGTTTCCAGTTTTAACAATTTATATCTGATTGTAAATAAATTCAATGACTTCATAAACTGCATTTTCATAGAAACCAAAAGATTTCTCATAAATACAATAATAAATCTAACATCGATACCATATTATAATATAAGTTTAATAGTTCTAACCGAGAAAATAAACTTAGTTCTCAACAACAAAGCTTTCATGATAATATTATATTGTTGTACAGATTATTCTGTTTTTTAATCATTTTGAAATGTTTTACCTTTAATAACGATGTGAAATCGATGGCACGAAAAAAATATATTCTGTTAAATAATAATATTTATTAATTTGTAATGTTTAAAGTTATCTATGCAATTTAATTTGGTTATAATCGAGTATAAATGTTAGTATTAGTAATTTATTATAATATTATGAATTTAAATATTCTGAATTTCGATTTAATATTATATGTAATGCATTCTGTACAATGACCTGACGATTTAAATCGTTTATTGCAAATATATACATCATTGGTGTAAATTAATATTGTGAATTATCATACGGCACCGGTTCTAATGCATAAAATAATGGATGTTCATAATTTATTATTTTTTTCCCAGCTACACTCCCATTCCCTTATTAAACAATGCAAACACACGGGCGACAGTAACCTGTACTAACTATAAGCCAATAATTTTTCTCTTGAAGCGAATTTTTTTTACAATACTTTTGTTTCTTGTTAAAAGTTATTACATAATTGACTCAATTGTGTAAAGTTTAGGAAACATTTGTGACGGGTACTATGGTGTAATTAATAATTATTACATAATTTCACGTATTACGACGTTCTACGAATCATAAACGAAATACCTATATCGTACAGTAAACGTCGTAAAATAAACACACAGGTCACAAGTTAGGTAATACCTTAGTATAAAACAGACGCGTCGTTTATAATTAAACACCTCGACCACACCATAAGAGTAAATTTTAAGTCTACAATTATTTATGTAACATACACATTAAGAAGTTCGTATATACTGAGTAATCAATTTAATTGGCTGCACTCATTTCCTGTATCAATATTTGTAGTTTTGAAAAAAAAATAGTAAATAATTTTTTAATTATTTTTTTTATCGTAGATCATTATTTAACATAACTTATATGTTTAGTTTAAAAATCAGGAGCAGAATAGTTTTAGGTATATAGATAAAAAAATATTGAGTACTGAATACCATAAGCTTAAATGAGTGGAGTTAAGCGGGAACGAGACCGTACGAATCACCCGTATAAATTTTAAATAGTTATGAATAAATATATTTTTATTCAATATTTTATATGGAAATTTATACGTTATAAATTTATCAAATATAGCATATCATTGGAAATCATATTACTACAAAAAAAATTAACATATTAGATTCTAAGCGGAACGAGAAATGTATTTATTTTATAATGATGAGTGTTTTTTTTCTTTTTTTGTGTCTGTTATCATGTTTAAGAGCAGTAAAGTGCTCCAATTTTTTTCATCAGCAACTTTTCTAGTAGGAAAGTAAATTAAATTTAGTCGATACTTTGAGGGAGGGGGGGTCAAAAGTAAAAAAAATTCTTATAGTTTTGAAATGCATCGGAAAAAGCAATAAAAAAAATTAAGGGAAAAATGGAAACTTTTTCGCAAAACCAAATTTTAACAAAATCGATTTTGTATTTTGGTGTAACACCAAAAGTAATCACAGTAGATATATATTGAAATTTTTACAAAATGTTTGCATAAGTAATCCATACACAATAAAATGTTTAATATATTTTCAGTTGTGTTGAGCTATTTATAGACATAATCAATTTTCAGGTTTTTTTACTTTTTTTTTTTTACTAGCAATAAAAAAAATTTTAATCAATCAAAAAACTTTAAAAATTAATATAAAATTCTTCATAACTTTTTGTAAATGAAAATTAAAAAAAAAGTTGAACGTAAGTCTTCAATAGTTTTTTATAAGCATCTAAAGTTAAAATTTCGACAAAATACATACAAATCACGAAAATTTGCAATTTTTTTTAATTAGAAAACTCATACAAATTTTTCTATTTAAATCTAAGTTTTGAAAATTTAGCATAAGATTTTCTATAAGTTTTTCTACCTTTCTAAAAAGAAAAAGTTTATAGAAAAATCAAACTAATTTTTTATGAGCATTTAAAATTAAACATAGGATATTCACCCATTTTTTACAGGAATTTTTTTTGATGTAATTCAAAAAGGAATAACTGTAGACATTTAAAAATTTCACCAAATGTTTAGATAACAATTTATCCATCTATATACCTAAAATAAAATTAAAAATATTATGACAATTTTTGAGCTAATTGTAGGTCTAAGTAATTTTTAGTTTTTCCAATTTTTTTTTTCTTTAAACATTAATAAAAAAATTTGGTCAAATTTCTTGAAAATTTAATATAAAATTTTTCGTAAGTAGTTTATAGTGTAACCAAAAAGTCAAAAATATAAATTAAAAATCAATTTTTTATTTTTAGATATTTTTAAGTTAAAATTTGGACATCAAAATATCGAACATTTTCAAATTATTTTGTGGTTAAAAATATATAAAATGTTCAACTTTTATAGTTTAAGATTAAAAATCAAAAATCAATTTTTTCGTAAGTTTTTTAAATGCAGTTTTAAAAATATTTAAGATACAAATGCACATTTTTTTTTATAAGCATTTAAAGTTCAAATTTTGACCAAATTCATCAAAATCTCGAATGTTTGCAAATTATTAAGTAGTTAAAAATGTATAAAATTATCAGTTTTCATAGCTAAGGATTGAAAATTTAAAACAAAGTTTTACGTAAGTATTTAATAGTGTAACTAAATATTTAAAAAAAAATAATTTTTTATAGGCATTTTAAGTCAAATTTGGACGATATTAGATATTTAAATAAAGAATAACAATATTATTTATCTTGTTATAATTTAAAAATATTTCTTGAGGGTTCTTGAAACTTGTAAATTATATTATTATATTTTATGCATTTCAATCAAATCCAATGTTTTCTGCAAAAATGAATTCAACCTACTGTATTATTAATAGTAATAAAATGAATTATTTTAATAGCAATAATATCTTAAAATAGGTACACTTAGTTATGTAGGCTGACAGATAGTCTTTGCTCAGAATCGTATATAACTGAATAAAAATTTAACACATCCATGAAAGTGACCCACTCGATACTTATTGAATATCAGAGCGTTACCCACTTGCTGACCTTTTTTAAAATCACTTATTCCAAAAATTGTATATCAATCAAACATTATAACAGGGACAAAAAAAGAATACAAAGGTAATAAGAGTTATAGCTGGTAAATTACCCTGTAAACATATTTAGAATTTAATTCTTAAGTCCAGGTGTTATTATATCGAGATTATCGAACGAGTTTCTTGTCCTAATACAATCTACATCCAAGTGGTTCGACATAAATATATAGGCCAACTACGCTTGGGATAATATTATTATATCGTCAATAATTTTTTTCATCGTCAGTGTTTAGAAATTTATATCTACTCCTCGTATGCCAAACGCGCAAAAAGAAAATATGATATACGTATTGTTTTTAAATTGTATTTTCGGTAGCTACGCGAGCTCCGCCGCTACAGTCTTCGTTACTTCTTTTTTCGTGCTGACAATGCGGAGTTAATATTTCTAAGAATTCCCGAATTATTGATTTCACATCAAATCTAGTTATTATTTTGACAATACGATGATCAAGCTCCGTACGTTCATGATTTGAACACACACATTTATTTTTCCGTGTCTGGAATTCAAGAGAATCGGAAACACACAGCTGCTGCTGCTTGCGACCAGTGACGCGTTTGTTTGGACAAATTTCGGATACGAAATGATAAATACTCGTTTTAGTATTAGCCGGTTTTATTTATTTATACTTTAACTGCACTATCACTGCTTGGACTTTGGATGAAAATATTAATGTGTATGAATAACATAGAATATCGAGACCGACAACTGTTGTATGTAGGATGTTATGAAATTTATACGTTTTACCCACGAAATGTTTTGGATGTATATTATGATCCATATACCGTGTCCGGAATAACAGTAACCGTTTTACTATATTATTATGATGTAGACCTGACAAACGTTATATTAACGCAATGTGTACACGACAAAAAATTTAAATTATTGAAATTTGTTTTATTAAAACGTAATTAAATCGGAAAACGGCGGACAGACAAAATTAATTAAATATAACAAAACAAAACATAATGATTAACAAAATATGTAATATATCGTTAAACGAAAAATAACGGAAAACGGAATAATTTAAAATCAATTTACTTAAAAGTTATAATGTTATTGGTTTCGTAGAAATATTTATTCCACGCGAATTATCTTCATCTGAGCATTCAGTCCAAAAATTAATCATATTCGGTATCATCCAGGCCATTCCTCGCTTTAGATATTATTTTTAACGATAAACGCAAAAGTTGTATACCGTTTAAGTTCTGAATAACGATAAACGCAAGACTTGTATAACGTTTTATTTTTTTAAATAACGATAAATGAAAAAAATTATGTAGCGTTTAGATTGTAAATAACACAAAACAATTTTTTTTTCAAACCCTGTTATGATGTATGATTTTTGTCGAGCGCGGCAATATTGTTTTTTTTTCTCGTTTACACAAATAATTGTATTTCTACCGTTGAAGGGCTGCAGTGTTGGCTGCCTATTCAAAAGAAAAGTATGTGATAGTATTTTGGTGACTTGTCAGTGTGCGACAGATACATGTTATAATAATAAAAAGTGTGCGCATCTGTAAGTCTTATCGCCACCACTGAATCAAATTAAATAAATTATGATGACAAGTAGCGAAAATATGGAATTTGGTCTTCTAAGATTTTTGATTCATTAGGTAACTAGTTTAGCCAATATTTGTTTACCTAAGCAAATGTCAATATTTAGTTTTTCAACTGAAATATCAATATTAACTATAGTTAGTTCATTTTAATCAACCTAGAACATAAACTAGTAAATTATCCATTGTAACTACTTAGATTTTTCTCGTTTTTTTTTGAAAAACAATTTTTTTTTTTGTTTTATCACGCTTGTATGTCATATGATTTTATATACTCGTATAAAAAAAAAAAAAACATTAAATATTGATCGATTTAAAATTTGTTTGATAAAAACGTGTGATTTATTAAATGTAGAAACTTAACCACTACAGTCAGTGAACTATTCTTATTAGATAGGATGAATGTTTAATAAAATAATTACTTAGTTATTATTTAGAAAAAATTAAAATTGCAAAATACAATGTGTAAACATGTGACCTATTCTGGTTGGTAGGTTAACTAAGGTAATTAAGATAATTAGTAATTATTTTTAATAAAGTTAAGTTAATATTTTTCACTATATAAACTATATACATTTAACGTTAATTATATTATTTGTTAACTATACACTTTTATACCTAACGTTCAGAATGCTGACTTAATTTCATTACCTAACTAAAACTAATTTTTTTCGTTAACTTGACCATTGGGAGCCTACCTTTGGTAGTTTTTTTGAACATTAGGTTTAGTTTTTAAACTTCAGTTGTCAGTAAAATATTGCCTCATGCACGATAGTATAACTTTTTGATTAAATTTCGTAATCAGTAATCATAATATGATGTAAATAACGTTTTTCGATTCTAAAATATGATTATATGATATTTTTTATTCCTTTGACAAATGTAGAATTCTAAACGTTTGAAAGGATTATCTACTTTAAAAACAACCTTCATCCTGCAAGTACCGTATTTTTATTTTTTTTCTATTCGAATAACTACAAAACTTTTTTTATGACAGTTTAGCGTCTGAAAAACTGCGTTACCTATAAATGCGATAAAACACGTGTTAATTGAGTAACGCGTAGTGCAGAAGTTCGCGTTTCTCGTAGGTTCGTATAATAAAATCTATTTAAACAGATCATTCTCACAATCATTTTATCTGACGACGATTAACTTTACAATAATTCAACACTATCTACAAAAGGTATAAAAATTAAAAGTTACTATACGTGTGGCTAGGGTTTCTGCGAATACAGCCGGCGGCAAGTCGCGTCTTCCGTTCTTGCGGCGCGGTGGCCGGAGAGAGAGAGAGAAATATAAAAATCGTTTTACCTTTTTCAATTTTTCTTTCCTCACTGCTTCCACTTTGTTTTTTTCGTCCTCCGTTGAAAAGTCACCAATCTAGATAAGTAAAGAAACGTCCTCAGGTCCAGGTCATTTATTTACGTTACGGGTTGTTCGTCTATTGTCCAAAAAACCTTTATTTTTTCGATTCATTAGTGCCGTTGGCGCCTGTGCCAAAAGATTTTCCTGAATATTTTAAAACGGGACCCGGTTCCGGAGACCTTTTCTTTCTTTCAGTTGTACACGATCTTTCTCGTTCCGTTGGCCTTCTTCGTATTTTTCTTTTTTTACACTCACAAACGTTTACAACGTATACACACGCTTAGATAGATAAATTCGTACGGACCGTCGTGACATCAAACAAATGACTATTGAAAAATAACGCAAAATAATAATAAAAAAAAAACATCGCTCCATTGCACGAAACAAAGTATGTAACTAAAAAATAAGGTGGCCCAAGGTAAAATAATAACATTATATTATGTTATATTATTATGCACCTACCTACTCTCTTGATAAAATAAACCTCGTGCAGACCATATAACGTTAAACTTAGCATTCAGGACACATATTACGTTTTTATTGTCGTGTGATGCTGCTGCTGTTGCGTAATTTAAGGATGAGTGGGACTGCATCGTGCTTGGGAGACAAAAACAAATTCGACTTATAGGTACACGATTCATCCGTTAAAATGGCTGAACATATTGCGAATACTGTAGTTTCTGTACGAATTATTGAAAAACACATTTGACAAAACCACACACAAATATCTATACTAAACCGAAAGCCTATATAGTAACATGAGTGCTACTCTTCTTGGACTGAAAAATAATGTTATTGAATTATTGTCGTTTGCAATTGTAACATTCTAGAACTCAGTAATGTTTAATGATAATACATTTATTTTTAAATTATTCAAAATGTACAAATTCCCACTTATAAAACTTATCTTTTGATCACTATATATAACGTGGTGTTAAAGTAAAATTATTGTGTTTTTTATAAAAAATAAAACGGAAAATCAAGACATTTAATATTTGACGATTACAATTTATTATTTATTTTTTTAAAGGTAAACACTGTTTAAATTATTAATGATTGGAAAAAAATGTGTTTTGTTTCTGTTCACACCATGTTGAAAAAGGAATATTCACATTTATTAGAAATAATTTGCTTGCACATGTTGTCGTGTTGTGAAATTAAAAAATTCTGTGCGGTATCGAATGATTTTAGTACGTGGTATAAGGATATTGATTTATAGTTAAATGAAACCGATACCTATCGATTCATTTTTTAAAGCAATATTGAGCTATGAATTTGAGCAGTAATTGAAATCACCCACTCTCACTACATGCATCATCCCTTATGAGTTTTTACACGATACACTGTAATGTTTTCGATGCATTTTTATATGAAAATATTGCAAAGTCTTGTAAAGGGAGTTCGACGGTAACCGATGTAGTACATGCACATTTGGCGAGTTGAGTTATCAACTTTGTACTTCCAGTCATAATATATAATACATTGGTAACACAAAATATTGTGTTTTTTAACAATAAATTTGATTTTTTCTGAAAATATTTTTTAAAAAGCCGCCGAAAAAATATAGGTAAAGAAGCCTTGATTTGTTCAAAGCTCATAAATGACGAAAAATGACGTTTTCAACTGTATTATGATTTGTTTCGGCTTAGAAAGCTCATTACGGTATTGAATTGGATATACCTTTCGATTTGCTGTGAAGCGACTATGGTGCAATTTACCTTAGTGGTTTTGTAAATGTACAACGCTATCGATACAGTGTTTCAATAGTTTAAATAATAATAATTATTATTGCTCTTATCGGAATGCATATTTTACCTATCTACGTATAATATTATCGTATTATAATAAAACATTAGTACGTGCAAACGCGAATATAATATAATGTAGGAGTAGGATTATCAATTATAGAAATTTAAATTTTCACACACAATCGTTACATTGGTCAAAGTTAAAATATAACATGAATATTATGAATAAAATCAGAAAACAATAATATTTATTAATATGCACCCACAAAATTATATAAATCGCGTGTTCAAATCGTATGCTTTCGATGAAATCACTTCGCGTTACATCACTAATTCGTATGTAGGTATATTATACAAACTGCATAAAACTCTCTGGTCAAGTATTGTACATTATTGTACATTTTTAAATTTCAAATATAGTGAAACCTCTGTTAACGGACATATTTTCCGGTCCTTGTACAACCTCATTTAAAATTAATGGATTATGCTTCTTTAAACAGCAAACACCTCTAAATAATGTCCGTGAACAGGTATTGGTAGTCCGGTGTGCTTAAAAAAACAACAGAAACCTATACTGAGAAACATGAACCTATTGTAAATACTATTTCTATATTTCCGAATGAAGTATTAATTATCTTTATGTATAATTTAATGAATTCTAAGTAATGTATATACAATCAAATTATATGAACGATAATGACAAAAATACACATTGCGTGTTTACATTTTGTCTCTATTCAAGCGATGCAGTTTTCACTGTCATTGGTTAGTCAACTCCAGTCTAATTTTTAGCAAATTTCAATACAAGAAAACAAATAAAGTAAAATGCTTGATTCTTTTGCACTATTGATATATGCATAACTATAATATACACCTCAATAATAAATAATAATAATAGTAATAATCATATTATGTAATATGTTTACATCTTCAGTTAAATGTTTTTTTTAAAAGTCAATAAAACTTAATTTTACAAAAACATACATAAATATTATATTATTCATTTTTCCCAATATCGGACACCTGTCAATAGCGGATAGTTTTGATGGTACCGTGAGTGTCCGCTATTCAGAGGTTTCACTGTAAATAAATGTGTGCGTATAATGTAGTTCTTGTGATCGTATATATTATACGCATAATACATATATATATAATAACGCACAGTGCGTTGACACCGAGGCACATGTATCGTTAAATACGCTAAATAAATCTTGTGAATTACTTCAAACCAAGTTTTTATTAGACATATAAACTTTTCATATATAACTCTGTAACTTAATTATACGTTGGTGTATTATAAAATAAATCAAACGCGCATGCGAAATAAAAACTATTACACAATAGGAAATTCGTATTCTTCGCGCAGCGTCGTCGTATTATATTTTATACGCCTATCGTTATTATAATTACTACAGGCCTTAAAGTTTCCAGCTAATTAACGTGAAAACGACAATAATAATATTATGTATAAAGGTCTACGAGGCCTTCTGTTGTAACATAAGTATGAGGACTTATTTGGATTTTCAGACAACGTTCTTGATAATTATGTTGCTCACGAGTACAATAATATTTCTATCGATAACATGGACAGAAGATCAGTCTGCAACACCTCGAACAACTAGCGGAACCAAGTAATTTCACCGGCAATATAATTGCCAATTGTACACTCCGAATCCCAATACTTACGAGGTTATGGAGCATAGACATATTATTATATTTACAATATTACATAATCATGTAGGCATTATTTATAAATTATGCACTATTATTTTTTGGTGATATCTGTGTTGCAAAGTATATTTGCCTGGACCATGGAGAAGCCGAGGGAAGCATGTGTGTATATGCCGTTGCCATTAGGGTATTTAAGGGGGGGGGGAGGCGATAGTTTATTCAAATTTAAAAACCTTTTCTAATTGATAATGTTATGTCAAAATAAAATATTTAATAAAATAATTAAATAAATAATATGTGAGAAAATGATCACATCCTTATTAAACGATATTGATAGGTGATCTAATTTTGTCCTGGGATCTAGGTGGTAGTTTATCTTTTATTGTCTATGATATATGACTACACTATTGCATTATAAAATATGTAACATCATCTCGCATGCTTGGCGGCCACGGGTTTGACGGAGGCAGTGGAGAGAAAGTCATTATTAAGGTTTTTGTCAATGGTGGTTTTATATACTTTAAATATTTTTTTTTTCAAAATATACTATTGACTAATATTTTAATTTAATCGAAAAATCTATGACATTTTATTCATACGTACTTTAAATAGATAAGGTAAAAAATACACAAACTATATTCTACCGTATTATGAGGAACTCGAAAGATTAAAACAAAATTGATCGCACTTATTGGACCATTGATGATCATATGTGTATTAATATAATGTTACTGCAGAGTCATTGTTGATACATTTCAATATTTATAATTATCAAACGATAATGCAAAAGTGGCTTTTATTGTAATATCGTGTGTTTGACTTTCTAAATTTTTTTTTTTTTTTGAAACGAAAAGATTTAAAGTTCTATGATATTCTAATACGTTTGAGAAGATTATCACAGTAAACACGATCCACCGACCTTTTAGTAGCTTTAATGCAAACCGACATTTCAATAATCCATCAAATTATTTACATGTATTATTGTGTCGAGAGTCAGAGAGTGTTAATAACCGATGTATCGAAATGAAGAATGATGTAATCCTAGTGACACATATGCATATAAAATCAGTTCTGGGACTCAACATTAATATGCATTAATTTTGATCAATAATTGCTATGGAAAAATAATTAACCACTTTTTTTTTTTTTAAAAGTTGTTAAGTTAACATGATTTTTTTACAACTCACTGGTAATTTATTTGGCATGTCTACAGTTTTAATGTATTATTTTTTATAATAAAAAACAATTTTTAAATTCTTCACGCATGTTAATTTTTTTAGTGGAAACTATAATTTATTATGTTTAGGATAATAATATAATATAGAGTGCATCGGATTTGTGTCTGCTATAAATAATACTTCATTTGTATTATTAGAGCTGATTATATCATTATATGAAGCGTAGGTAAATTTATAAAATTAAATTTCAAAATAGTTTAAGTGCAAAACGCAAGCAAAAAACAAATCATTTGTTAATGCAACAATATTCGGCCCATAGTTATCAAATTTATATAGTTTTAAATAGCTAACATGTCTCACGTTTAAACATATGACTGTTTGATTTTTGGATCAAGTTGTTGTCAATTATTTACTTTCGGATTTTTATCAACTCGAAGTTATTAACAAACCGTATTTTTCATTCGTATTTCCGATGAGTTCTATAATTTAACTTTATTACATTGCCATAATATTTTACTAGTCTCAGTAGACAGTAGTTTTTTTGCTATCTAGTTACTAAGTATAAAAACGTTCCAACGATGACGAGGGTCGCCCACAAAGACCATACAGACTTTAACTGTTATAGTACCTAAATATTTATTTCGTTCATAGGTAATAAATTATACTTGATGTGGTCATAATGATATTATCAACTTCTAAAGTGATTAGAAATCGAAAAAGTAATTATACGTCTTATTATATGTTTTACAACGTTGATTATTGAATAGAGTCGACGTTTATTTAGATGATTTTATAAAATGAAAAATTCGGTATTAATACCTAATTCGCATACCCTACCATACACAACACAAAATTAAATTTAAAAAAAAACATATAGGTAGGTAGCTTTTTATTTTGAATACATAAATAATATATACCTACAATACTTTTCTTGTTTTTTTTTTTAAATAATATGGTTTTTGCATCGTCATCATATTAATATGAAATCAAAAAACCTATAACAAATTTGCTTCAACTAAAAAAAATGAACATGGTCAAAGAAAAACACATACCTTATTTAAAACAAAATAAACACTTTTCGCCGAAACCAAAAACAAAAAATTAATATAATTTTCTGAAGCTTAGCGCTGAATTTTCATAAAAAAACTCTTTTCTTTTAATAGTAGTTCATATTATAGGATGTAGGTTTCTGTTGAAATTAAAAACGCTCATTACAGTCCGGTCGGTATAATTCCCAATCCAATTACAATTTATCGCAGTAAGCAGAGTTAAACCAAAATTTCGAACCCTGCGCCAGTTTAGCGCTCCTTGCCGAATCGTAATATGATTTGTAATTGGTATAATTTCTATATACACATCAATGAAATATATTCATATATTCATTTATTAAATATATATATTATTTTAATAATGTTATCAATATTTACAATAGGTAATTAAAATATTTATCAAATAAATTATGTATTAACAAAAACGTGTCGTATAAAATATTATATAAATAGGTACCTACATTTTGTGTTGTGTATATAATAAAATATAGTTAACTTAAAAATTCAGTATAACTTGATAATGATGTTATCAAATCATTGTAAAAGCTTTGTGAATCGTATGCATCTTATCTTTGTTAATAAATAACGGACACACTTTTGTACGAATGTATTATGGCGTAGCATATGAGATAGGTGTTTAAAAATATTTTGTCAGTCATGATTGTACGTATTTCTTCCTTTTATTCAATACAAAGTAGTTTAATCTAATCATTTGTCCTGTGATCTTCGATTTGGCATTTAAATTGAGGGATTTTATATCTCACTAGGCATATTCATAAAAAAAATATGAAAATTAATTATTTTTAGATTTTTTTTTAGTATTTCGTTGTACTTTAAAAATATTTTTCGTGAGTGATTGAAGATTTTAAAGTATATTATTAAATTTTATACACTCAATGATATTTTCAAATTAAATGTTTTTGGCAAAAATGAATTCAACCTACTGTTTTATTAATTGTAAAATTAATTACTTTAATAGCAATAATATCATAAAATATATTCAGCAATGTAGGCTGACAGACTGCCTTGACTTCGAATCGTTTTTTGTATACAATGATTTTATATCATTGAATTCAAATTTAATACATACATTAGAGTGACCTACTCGACATCTATTGTACAGAGCGATAGCCACTTCTGAACTTTTTTTGCATTTGACATACGTTGTTTATTCTAAACTGCAATTTTAAAAATAACGAAAATGTCTATCCTATGAACTGCATTTAATAATGGTATTGATATATTTTAGAAAGTTATGCAATGAAATAAATAATTATCCTACAAAACTATCACTAATGTATTAGACTTTATCTACAATTGACAGAATAAATTTAACTAAAATACCATTAGAGAATTTAAATAAAGATTTTGATTTTTTTTTAATAATATCACTTTGCCAACTAAATCTGATAGCTTAAACAAAGTAGTATTACACGACATATTTAATGCAGGCAAATCAAATTATCTAATCGAACATATTATGGCTGTTCAAAGCTCAGGCATTGACCATAAATATTAACCTAAAGCAGTACGTTTAAAAGACATATATTTGAACAATAAGTTACTTAACTTAGTATCGACAAGCAAAAGTTATTCAATAATAAATATTTAAAAAAAAAAACTATGAATAAGCTACCAGAAATTCACAATTCTGACCAATTAGTAGCTGTATTAATCAATTTGGGAGAACAAAGTACAAACAAAAATAATAGTATTTATCCTAATTCAATAGCACTACAAAAAACAAAGCTGGATTTATTCATGGGTTGAAAAGGATACGAGCAGGGCCATCTATCAAATTTGGGAAAAATATAAAATACATCTAATAGAAAAATAGCTTTAAGAAATGGAAGCACAACATGCAAATAAATATTCCTATCGAGAAAAATCATTAAATCGTAAAAAACCATTTATAACATTTATATAACATATTATATTATACTTGGATTTCATACAATTTTTTTTTTGATACCTGTCCTATATTTGACTTAATTTTATACACATAACAAAAAAAAAATGTGCCTATACCCAATGTTTGAAATATGGCACGTGTTATTATCACATTATACTTTATATGAAAGATATTTTATTTGTTGTAAATATTGATAATATTATAAAATAATATTTTTATTAAATTAATAAATATACGTACATTTTATTATTAATTGACAAAGGGTTCGTAATTTCGATTTAGCTCCGCCTAGTTAGGGTCGAGAATTACGTGTCCGGTCACATTAAGTTTTCGATCAGATATGATTATCTCGAGTCTGACAAAAATGTTGAGTGTAACACACATTATTATTTTAACAATAATATATAATATTTTATTTTACTTTATCTTTCTGTATACTGACCCATAACACTTGGCTTATAGTAAACATACATTTACAGAGAGTACAATTTCTAATTAAAAAAAAAAAAAAAAACAATAATATAAAATTTAAATTAAAATATTTTCAACCTATAGTGCGTTGGTTTTATTAATTTTTTTCATACACAGCGTTAATATGGTCGTTGGTGGTCTTACAATTAAATAATATTTTAATGTAAAAAAAAATAATGCGTCGGTTCAAAGTCAAACACTCCAAAGTATTACAGTTGCATAATACATTTTGTTCATCCCCCGCCTCCTTCCACGTGGAACTGGATGACAATCGCACTCATTGCTTTTATAATTGCAATCGGTGATTCGTTTTTGGTGTCCTCAATAATTTATATTAAAAAAAAAAAATAAATGGAATCTTTATGATAGTAAATTGTATTATTATTTCAACAAATCTGTCACGTACAGCATTATTTAGAATAATATATGTCGAGTGAGTTCAAAACATATCTTTTGTAAATAATTTTGTGTAGGATATACATCTTAGGATAAATATTACAATACAAAATAATAAACATATTAACAAAATATCATATTATTTATTATGTGGACTAAATTGATCAATTTTCGTCCCATCATCCTAATCGATACGACGATGCGATTTAAATATAAAAAACGGAATTTAATATGATAACATTTAATCAACGCTTTCATATATTTATCTGATGAATAATATTATTCACTATTGAATAATTCTGTTTTTGTAAACTTTTTTTTTTATTTTAAAAATTAAATTTTGATAACTGTGATTTAGAATTTAATAAAAGTAAATTAAAGTATCTCAAAAAATATTAAAAATCTAAATTTGTTTTCAAATTATTTATCGTGCAATGACCATGATCATCAAAATCGGTATATACGATGGAATGAAAATAGGTATTCTTGAAAAAAATCTGTGTGTCTTAAAATCTCTAAGGATGAGTTTAATTTATGAAAATTTTGGTTTTTTTCCTAATGTGTTATAAAATATACATTATTTTTAATTGGAAAAAACGCGATTTCAATAATTATTGTTGTATACCAAAAATCAATTAAACAATGTTGGTAACCGGATTATGAAATTATAATTTAGTATTATTATTTTTTTTTAATATTATATGTATAAAGTGCCGAGATGTGCACTAATGGCATTTTGTTATACAATAATATACGTTGGTCTAATGCAATTATGTACCTACCAACGTAATGTATTTTTTAACTTATCCGTTGAAAAAAAAAACAAAATAACATTTACAAAGCTATAGATACAATTGTATGTGTATGGAGGTTAAAACGGAATTGAATTAGGCGAATCACATTCTATTAACGTCAGCTAGTGTTGTGCTAATATCTATGGACAGTATCTCGCAGCGATTTAAATCGAATTCAGCAATTTGCGCGGCTAAACGATTTAAAGGATTAGTGGAAGAACCGTTATAGATTTTTAGTCGTAGGTGGTAGGTATCTGTTATTTAGTGAAATTACAATGCGACGTTGGGAATATAATACACACACACGTGTATTATATTACAATCAAGCGATACGGCCACTGTTGTCGACCGAACGTTTTTTTATAATGCATGGTTATTATTAGTAGTATTAGTATAAAATATAAACACGTGCGCGTTGCACGTGTTTTGTTTTGTTTTTTTTTTTTTTTTAGAAGAATAAAATTATCATAAAATTATTCCGCTTTCCGAGGACTTTATCAGAGTTTCGCATCAGGGTTAGGTTTTTTTTTTTTTTAAGTAAGACATCTCCAGACGCACATGAGTGTACAAAACGGCAAGACCGGAACTGCAAACACTTTTAGTGTTTTTTTTTTTTAACCGTTTCTAGAATTTGACTACCTGCCGATCGTAGCAGTAGACTGCAAAGGTGACGGAATTTACGTACGGGTAGTAAGTGATAAATTGTTTTTGCATTTTCCAGAGCAGTCTTCTGGCGTACTACCCTTTGGCTCAATGCATACGCTCGCGCGGCGATTGTCTGTAACGCGCGCGAAACGATCGAAATGCGAGATAATATTTTCTGCTCCAGATCATTTGAAACGTGGACGCGTTTTAGCCGGACCACGCACGCGGCGGCCGAAAAGGTCTATTATATTATATACACGACTTTTATTAGCCGTAAACGCCTCCATAATAATAATAATAATAATGCCGGCGACGGGTTCTTCATAAATGATTTCACCGTAAAAGCGGTTACCGCGGCCCATATATGCCGTCCCTCACGTTCCCGTTTAATGTTCGCTTCACGCGGTGCGTGTGTGCCGCAGGACCGCGCGTTTACGTATTCCGGTCCATTTAAAAAATTGAATTGTCCGGCAGCCCATTGGCAGTGTACCTACCCATCTAAATATGCGTGTGGAGACCGAGACGTACATGTATTCCAACGGTTCCGGTATATTATATTATTATTATATGCGTCGGAATTCCTGTACAACATTTTAATGCAAATTCGAACCTATTATGTACACAACAACTATATACGTCTCGATAATTCAATAATACGCGTCGTCGTCGTCATTATATTATTATATAGTATAATGAATCAGAATTCGTCATTAGACTCAGTTTTTTGATAATAATATCGAGTTTCCCGTGTACCTAACTACTTATTCAATTGGGAAAACAAAAAACAACGTATTCGACGTGTCGTTTGAAATAGCTGATAGAAATCATAAAATACGGTTGTTTTCTTGCAGATAGATCTTTATAGTACACAGATATTATGAATATTTCATCTTACCAAATAACTAAATATCAACAAGATAGAATAGTAAACGTAATATTCTACGAACAAATTTAAGCTTTATGCAAGTTCAGTATTGGGATTAGATAAGTACTTTTTATCTAGATAACAAAAAGATAATTTTTTTAATTATATTTAAATCTAACTTTTTAAGACTACATTTTAGCTCCTACTTGAATATGATTTAAATACAGATAATAAGTTTAAATTAATGTTTGTAGTAGACATCATGAAAAAATATAAATGAATAAAACATTTTTAAAATGAAAAATTCAATACTTATAATGTCATAATAATAAATAAAAGAACACTTTCTTTGGTATATGTTATGAATTTAAAGTATTAAATGTTATTATTTATACAGACAAATTTCTTTAGATACATTTATCTAGATAGGTTAATTTAATTTCTTATATTAGATAATTAGTAAGATAACTTGCAACTTTTTATTTAGATAAGATAAAATATAACTAAATATTTTTCTAGAGAAGTCTCAATATTGTTTGTAACACGCTAATATCTCAATGAAATTTAAACATACTTACACCTAAATATCAACGGTCAAAATCACCACCAAAAACAGTGGTTGTTACTTACCAATACATAATAAAAACATATTACAATTTAAATTTAAAATAGCCAAAAAATAAATAAATAAATATTATATTTTAAGAATGTATAAGGCCATGCAACTTCCGACATACTTTAGTAAGTGCATCTGTACGAAAAATCTCAGTTTTATGTAAGGTAAAGTATTATATGGAAAACAACTTCCATACAAAAATCTTACATATTATTTACGTATTTTTAATTATATTTTAATAGCGAGTAAATAAATTATTATTCATAGGTACAATTGAAGTTGTATTTATTTAATAGCTACATGCAGAGAATGCATAAGGATTGTCCAAACATGATTTGTATTACCAATATTATTGTTAACATATTTTTTAATGCATTTTAATGTTTAATGGTTTCGGTACAGTTACAATCGTTATAATCGCTAAAAGTAAAATTGGTATACATAAATGATATCATACTAACACAGTATATATAGTAAAATGGTTTGATTTTGCAATATTTCGTTGGTTTACTGTATGTTTTGTGACTTCTATATATATATATATATATAATTTAAAATTACAATTTCTGAACATATTATTGCAAATTATCAATAGAAGTTAAAATTATTTTAAAACGTCTTTAATGTACATTCAAATATGATAAAGTCTTTAGATTACAAACAAAATGTTGTAGTTTAATAAGTATTTCAAATCATTTACGGATCGTAATTGATGACTGATGATATAATATTTTAATTTTAGCTTTTTTTTATTCAATTTTTAGTCGTTGTAAATTATTACTATTACATCCTAATATACATACAAAACAATATTAAGCTAGTAGTAAACATTTAAAACTATTATAAAGCGATACCCACCTAAAAAATGATTTATCTTATAACTTTAAAACATTGAAAATTCGTACGAATAAATATTTAATGCAATGACAATGACGTTAGTCATAATAATGTATTTTTTTTTTACTTTCTATGACGTTTACCTTAAACTATTATAATTAAATATATTATTATCTCGTTATCTAGGACAGTGCCGTCTTGGGTGCATTTTATTCATAGAATATTCAATTTTTTGAAAAAGCGAAAAAGCTATAATATTGTTCTACATAATTTTTCGTTCACGTTCTACATATGAAATGTATATATTTGAAATGAAAAAAAAAAATAATTGTATTTTCTACCAAGTATAGGAAAACTATATAAAACAGAATTTTATAATGTTATAGCACAGTACAAAACATTATATTATTGGCGGATAAAACGTGGCTCGGTTCCAATACATTATCACCGATGTAGGCGTAGCACATTATTCTGATTAAAATGCATAGATTTTTGTTAATTTTGATACGACCAAGAATAATATTAAATTATTCAAATACAAGAACTCATGAATTATTTGATATTTAATATTCGTGTAAGCTTATAATATTGTACATAAGAATTAAGTAGCTGTCAGTGCCTGGTAGCATACATTTGTTTATTTGTTTCTTCTGGCTCTATTTTCATTTTTTTTTTCAATTGTAACTACATCCTAATTGATTTATAAAATCTTTTTTTTTTTTTTGTATAAACTGAAATAATTTTTATTAACTGTATTAGATTACAGTTTTACGTTATAAAAAAAAATGGTCTATAACAAATTGTGTACACAGCATGTATGTATGTGTAGTGCAAACATTAACGGGATCAGATAGTGTGTGATTTCCCTCGAATGTTACGTGGTTAATTTTGATTTTTGAAGGAGGTTATTGTCGGTTAAATCATGGTGTGGTAATCATGGGAAGAATTAATGTACGCGAGGACAAACTAAGCAAATACATAGTCATAAAATACATAAAAATTTTGATGCGAGAAAATTATTTTTTTGAGTTTAGACTTATGTATTTTTTTATATCTCTGGGGTGTTTGTTAATATTACAAATATTTATATCGCCGTTTCAAAACACTCAATCGCACAGTATGCGGTTGCTCAAAAATATATCTGTGGAAACTTGAAACTACAATAGTTTTATAATGTATATACCCATTTCTATAAAATATTTCATACAAATATAATATAATTTCTATATTCTATAATATTGAATTGTCACGGATTTAGATTCTTTTATATAAACTGCAGGATAGGTAAATTTGTTAAGCAGATCTATGTACCTAATCATTCAATGTCAAAATGTCACTCTTATATTTATCAGATAATTCGATTTACGTTTGTTGGTTGCATATTAGATGGAATTTATTCAGAACGTTTGTTCTCTGAATACGAATTTCCTAACATTTCGCGTAACAAAGAGTTATTATTATTAAAAAACAAAAAAAAAATGGACTTTGAGTTTCTTTGAAGGTCGTTTAGTATTTGAATGCAAAGTACGCTTTTCATTGCAATGTCTTATCGAGACTAAAATGATTTCACAATGATAGCTAAAACAAAAATGATTGTGTACCTGTCGTTGTAGTGATGTATATATAGTTACCTAAAATTTAGTTCTATACACGACAGTTTAACAAGCGAATTATATTAAATTTACTATGCGCATAATATTTAATTCGAGTTGGAATAACTCACAATACTGAGATCTTGTAATTAATAATTATAATGACCGTGAGCTTAATACAATTTTAAAGTAATGAAGTGGGCAGCGTATCTGACGTGACATTTTCATGGTTATCGTAATGAAATTTTAAGCTGTAAAATGATTGAATAATAAATATACTTGAAAATCGAAATTAAAAAAAAAAATCATGTATAATTGTTTATTATATTTTAAATAATATATAATATTATTATGTTCAGTTACACTTCTTAAAACAATTATTTATTTCTATTGATCGATGTATTTTATATGTCTAAGGTAATATTGTATGCCATAATAAACCGTCGAGAGGAATTTTAAATTAAAACTATCATTATATCATTTTATATATTTACTTGTTTATTTCACTGATTCTCTTATTTTTTATTATGAATGACTAGAAAATATGTCAAATTAATAATACTTTGAGCAATGCAATTCTATAGTTTGGATGATACATTATGTCACCCATTTAAAATTGTACACATAAAAAAAACAGATACTATCTTCGATTAGAAGCTTTAGGATAAGAATGATATTTAGAAATGTATTACTGATGTAGTTTAACGGAAATAGTTTGAATTATAAGTTATTATATACCAATTACAAAATTTAAACTTAAAAGAACCATAAAACATAAATGTGACCATGTTCATTTTTTTTTTAAATTATAGTAAAATAAAAAAATTATGAGAAATATTGTGTTACATTTTTAAGTCTTAGGTATTAAAATGAAAAAGTTATACATTTTTAATTACAAAATAAATAGGTAGCATTCTTTTGATGTTATTCTTCAAAATTCAAACTTCAAATATATATAAAAAATTGTTTTATAACGTTTTAGATTCTAAACGGAGCTATGGATGTATTGATTTTACAATGTGTGAGTTTTTTTTTGTATCTGTCTTCACGTTTTGGGGCAGTGTTATAGTGCTTCAATTTTTTTCATCAGCATATTTTCCTGTGGGAAATTGAATCTAACTGGTACTGGGGGAGTGGGGGGAAATCAAAATTAAAAATACCAATAATTTTCAAACTCGTTGGGACAAAAAAAAATATAGTAAAAACGGGAATTTTTAAGCCAAATTTGACAAAAGTGATTTGGTTTTCTTAGTGTAACATAAAAATAATAATCGTGGACATTTGAAATTTTTACCAAATGTTTATATTAAAATTTATATATTTTGACTCTTTTTGAACTATTTATAAGCGTGAAAAATTATTGGTTTATTTATTATATTTTTTTTATTGTCGATTAAATTTTTTTCGCTCATTCAAAAACGTTTCTTTTTATAAACATTTTTGAGTTAAAAATGCTTTCAGTCATTTGTTGTTGAATTACAACAAAATAATAAAATTGATTTTTTCAAAAATTAGGTCATGTATGTATTCAAATTTTTCCATATTTTTTGTTTTAGTCTTTCTAAACTATCAATAAAATGTATTGGGAGATCTTTTACTTTTGATCCTCTGATGAACTAACTAGATCCAATTTGCCACTATAAATATCGAAGTATTTGTTTTAGTAAAAAAAAGACAAAAATAACAAATTACAATTTATATAATATAATATATCAATTCTCTTTGGTAGGATCTAATGTACGTCATACATAAATATAGTTTTTGACATTTTCAAATTTCTTATGTATGATTTTTAAGTTCGAACACGAATCGCTTATTTCCCCGAGCAATAATAACTTTACTGACATAGGTATATAAGCTACCAGACCCTAATACGAAAATAACTCAATTGTAAAGCCGCGGTGTCGTAGTTATGCATGAATCTAAAAACAAATATTCACGTTTTAAAAATGTTCCATAAGCCATCAAGAACCTTTTGATGTAATATACTCGGCACGAGAAACAGTTGCGCTTTAATTAATAGTGGCATTTGATTATATTTGATGGTTGAAGGTGTGCGCCAACTTTAACTAAAGTATTTCAAATAAATACGTACTAATATATCTGCAGGGTGCCTATATTATATACTCATGTAATTGGTTTTAGATCCGTAAATAGCAGTCGATGCACACCCAAACACACGCACAACACCCATGCACACAAACAAACAAGCACGTATGGCAGCCGTACAGCTAAAATCAAAAGACTCCTCCGCCCGCCACGGTGCCGTGTATTATTTCCAGCCAATGATAAATTATTAGCCTAACCCGATACTGTGCATTCTTGTAGTACGTAATCGATGCAGAGCACCCACTCCTACAGCGTTGTTCGGAAAACTCGCTCACCCAATCGGAAATTCACAACAGGCGCGCCGTTGCGCCAGTTCTGGCTTATACTGGCAGCCAGCGTTGGCACCGGTACTGGTATATTATGTCGGCGATGATAACGGTATTCGGTACTGACTTTTGATGCCGGACCGGTGCTGACGTTTAGTGTGTGCCCATAAACGTTAAAATAAATTCAATAAAAACGTTCGAAAATTCACGGCGAAATTTCACAGACATAAGTTTTGTTCTTACTACCACGTCTTACCTATTTACATATTAACCGATCGAGACACCTAAAGAAATGATAACTGGTTCCGATACTTCAGTATTCAAGCTGATTGACGCTGCGACGTATATGTGCACTATGGATCGATGTGTTGAATAGGGACAAAATCAATAGATTCAATAGAAATCGGCTGAAAGCTCACGTTTTTTTCCCGGGGGAGGGGGGGGGAGATCCAAAGTCCCAAATCTCTAACTCACTTATATACCCAGATATTTCGAAACCAAAATATAAAATTTTTAACAACCCAGTCTCATTTCATTCGGCATTCAGCACCCATAATACGCCAATACTAGTCAACACTGGGACGTTTGCAAAAAATAATGGCTGTAGCTCCTAGCTCACAAATCATTCGACAATCAGTACCCGTAATATTAGAGTGATACGGGCACAGTATTTTAATTTTGAATGATAATATTATTATAGTTGTGGGAAGTGTTATTGAGTTTCTATCGTTTTCTCTGTGTCCAATGATTTGTGATTTCCAATGGTTTAACATATTATACATTCACACACAATCGTACGTGAGCTTTGGAACGCTAAGCGTAACTAGAAACTCACAAAGCAGGTATAACTCGTGGACCTGAGGAAAAAGATAAAAAAAAATATAACAAATGCGTTTACGAGAGACGGAGTGAAGAGAATCTTAATACAACTAATAACGAACGATAAACAAAATAACTGACTCGTGGTGTTTATTTAAAATTATAATTAACAATAAAATGATTTATATATTTGTTACGTGCAGTGTGACCGCAACCACTACAGATGACAATAACATCACAGTAGATAGGCAGGAATAGTATACACAGGCTTCAATAGAGCAAATTATTCTCTCAATGCAATGATTGTTTTTTTAATACAATTTAAATACTTGAGTAAAAATACTATGGTTATATTTATAATTTTTTTCTTTTTGACTATCATATTAAATTATTTTAAATACACCAAATGTATATGACAATCGTTCACAAGATGGTTATGCTTTTTTCGACGAAATGCGATTTGTTTGTTCAGAAAACTAATTTTCGGTTCTATTAAAGGAAAATATTTATATTTTGTATCAGATGTATTAAAGTTGCCTCAATATGAAAGAATTTTTTTTCTGTGAGTTATGTCCCTCTTACACCATCACGTTTACATATTATTATTCAATACACAATAAAGTGTACCGCGATTGATAAAATAAACAAGTTTTTTTTCTCAATTATTTTTATGATATAATATAAAAATAAAAACAAACTTATAAGTATAATATACTTTATATTATTACTTCGTATAGTCTATACCAAATCATAGAAAAATGTTTTTAATTATTGCCTATTAATATAATACTATTTTCTTAATTCGTATAATTTTAAATTCCTCAACATTAACATTTATTATTTATTTAGATTTGTTGTGACATTATAGTAATTTATATAAATTGATATTGTTGCAAGATGTAAATTAAAATAGCAATACTACAATATTAATATTACGGATATAAAATTCGAAAAAAATACATATACTAAATTATATTTAATTTCAGATATTAAATAGTTAATTAAACTAAAACATGGAGATTAATATATTTTATATATAGTCAACATAAAGATACTTAAGGTGCCAATTTTTCCGCTATTTTATAAAATTTCAAAACGTTTTCCAAGTTATATATAATGCATTTTTACTAATCGACTGTATGATACTTATTTAGGGGGGATTAATATACTGTGTATTATATCAACGAAAATTACTTCACAGAAAAAACTCTGAGATCTTGTAAAATTGAAAAATTCTTTATCAAACTCTGACTTTTTATTTTAATTCAAATAATAATATAAAATAATTTGTAGATAAAAGCTTAAAATTGTCTTATTTTAAAGACATATTATAATGTTTGAGATTAAAATATTGAAAAACGGAGTCCAATTCGGTTTGTAAAATATTACCATAATATATAAGTTAATAAAAAAAATGAAAACATTTTTTTTAATTCTACAGAACAGGATAATTATTCCCTTAGAGTGTATTTTTATGTACAAAATTACATTAGCACCGGGCATCTGTAAAAAATATCAATTAAAAAATATTTTTTTTCGTCTACGGTTTCGATTGAACAACCTTACATGTGTCCAAAAATCAAAAAAAAAAAAAAAAATTAGACAGAATATTCAACAACAAGATAAGACAAGTCTGCCAAGTCAATGTATTCGACGCGATACGTATTTATTTTGTTTTATATCGTTATCATTATTTATTTTTTGTGCTCACGCGATTTTCATTCGTAGCAGCCGATGTGAAGCGATCTTTTCCGCTACTTGTCGGCTATTGTGGGGATAATATCTTGACAGGTCAATGATCGAACGAAAGCGTTTCATATTCCTAAACACTTGAATATATATATATAGATAAGTGCCTACCTAAACAATATGAAGAAACTGACAACCGGACTTTCTAGGGTATCATAATGTTATAGCTATTTCCGAAATTAGATGTATCATATTGATAGTTTTTCTTAAATGTTTTTTACATTGATCGGAAGTGTGAACTTTGGACTGTATTCGATCGAAGTGGATCATATAATTGCACTCATTTTAACAGCATTGTACAATTTTACTGAATGTATTTTGCTATAACAGTGGTCGAATACTGTCGAATAAGATGACAATCCATTTTGGAGTTACTAATTAATAATTATGAATCTAAATTATAATTAGAAAGAAGAAGCAACATTTATAATATTCGGAAAAAAAAATATAAAATATAAAAACATAAACAGTTTAACATTATTATTATTCAAGTAATGATAAAGATTGAAAAACTTCCTTGTTAGTAATTTATAGTGTAACCAAAAATCTAAAAAATATATGAATACGGTTGTTATTTATAGATATTTTAAGTTCAAATTCGGAGGAAATTAGATATTTAGATGAAGAATGACAATGTTAGTTATTTCGTTAATATTTTTTGTATATACTTAGAACTTTTAAAGTATGCTATTATATTTTATACACCCCATGACATTTAAATGAAATATTTTTAGCAAAAATTAATTCAACCTACTACATTATTAATGGTAATAGTTGGATCGCTTTAAAGCAATATCATAAAATACACTTAGTAATGAAGGCTGACAGACCGTCTTTGCTCAGAATCGTTTTTCGTATACAATGATTGTATATCATTGAATTCAAATTTAACATATCCATGGAAGAGACCCACTCGATACCTACTGTACATCAGAACGGTACCTTCTCATCGACCTTTTTTTTTTTGCTATTCAGTGTCATATTTTTCGTGAGGGGGACCTCTCACCATTGACATCCAATTCAACCAAAATGTTATATTTGTATGTGATTACAAAAATAAAATATATTTTTGTATTATGGTGATTCCTCCAGTCACTCTCACAATATTCTTTCCTCATTGGTCAGCCTTGCAATGGTTGGCACCAACGAACACCGTGTCCGAGATGGCGTGAGGTCTACGCTGACCCGATGCGTTCCGCTCGTTCTTATTTATCGGTACGGTCGACCAAGGACAACGTTCGTTCCCGTTCCGAAGCACCGATGCCTTGATCGTGTCGGTCCATCAAAATATGGTTCTCGCCATACGACTCGACTCGCGATCCCATTGTTCTGAAACGACCCACGTTTGTCGATCAATCCATCGCACCCGCGTCATACTACCACGACAGTAATCGTGCAACCTCGACCGAGCAAACCACGTACTCCTCCGACGCACGGACCGACCGATTCCCTCATCACCGTGTTATTTACTTTTGACTTTCAATTCATCTCGACATTCAATAAATAAATATATTTGCGAACGAACAAAATGTGTTATGATTTCTTCTCCAAACACATGCTTACGACGGTAGTAATAAACATCACTCAGGTCCTCCACACTATCATGGTATAATGCGTGAATAGTACAACTAAAGTTGATAATTATTTACAAACATACAATTTAGTTGTATGCATTATATGTAGATAATGAAAAAAAATGAAAAGGTTCAGTGGGGCTTCCGTGATATAAATAACTATTACTTTCGGTTACATTTTACCTCCACAGCACTATATTAAGAAACTAATTTAAAAATCTTCTTACCATGAAATATGTATAAAAAGCCACCGTTACGACTGATGTTTAGCTAATTAAAAATTCAATTTGAAAATCATAAAGTAAATTAAGTTTTTATTTTATGTTCCCCACGAAAATATTTGATTTTTTTGTTCAAAGCATTATTAAATTATTTTTTCATTTTTTGTATAATATTATCATTAATTTTATATTTATATATATTTTTTTTTGTGCGTGGTTCTAAAAACATTTTTTATGTCTGCTGATGAAATTTGTTTAACTCTCCGATAAGCTCTATGCAAAGTTAGTTGTAAACGATTTTTCACATCGATTAACTAAAAGCTTATGCACAATTAGCATGTTTTTGCCTCATCATAATAATTGTAAATTGGCTTTGTTTAAGTATCCGTAGCAAGTCGTCCAAGAACCGTCTACATAATGTTACTTGATGTTAAACAAAATAAAATTGTGTAATTATAAATATATTTTTAAAATAATACATTATCCAATATCCAGTTATTTATTATTATCCGGTTCATTAAAGCTTCTTAGTAGTAAAACAACGAAAAAAAAAATATGTTATTCGTCATCAATCAAACCTCGTACCACCGATGTAGTGATAAAAAAATATTTATGATCTACTGCATGTTCATTGCAATAATCTGCAGTACCTACCACCTTTTCGCACTGATTTCGTTTACGGCCAAGTCTTGTGTGAGTATATTCAGATAAACATTTTTGAGACATGAAATTGTAATATAATATAATATTTTGTATCTTTTCCAATGATATAAATAATAGAGTTGTCTGTAAATGAAAAAAAAAGATAACAGGAAATAACGGGTATTCGTTACAAATATAAAATGAATATTTAGGTGGCTCGGTGGCTATAATTTTTAGATGATATTTTTAAGTTAATATTCCGATTAGTTAGCGACCGTTCATTTTTAATCTTATCGGTTCGCTTTTTTTTTAAACTTCAAAATATGCTTAAGAATACGATCGCTCGACTCAAAGTTCATTTCTTGGTATTTCCATCAATATATGCGTGCGATCATCAAACCGAGGGAATTCGTCGTCGTTTTAATCAGATATTTTCACATTTCAATCTTACCATGTAACGAATTTAATCTACGATTATGATGGCCGTGTTTTAATAATAATAATAGCAATAATTTAGTCTACGTTTAGGATTATCATAATTTTAATACTGGCATATAAGACTGAATGATTATGCAATTGTCACATTGTTGAAACGTAAACCGAACAGAAAAAAATGCATACATGATGTCTGAAAATCCACAAGTTTAACATTTGAATGTGGGAAATTACGAATAACAATGAACCGTTCACCACAACGATTTACATAAATTATTTTATTGGTTATAATGCGTGGATAAAATAAAAATATGGCTAGAAAAATTTAAAACATATCATATACATCGTTTAAAACAATTATTTTTCGTAATATCTATTTTTCATTTTTAGAGTTAAACAATTGTATTATCACAGTCCTAACAAGAAAGCAATTTCTAGCGAATCGTGATCGTAGGCACTTTACAATAATGCACAAACGAAAAATAATAATACAAAAAAAATAAAATAATAATAATACTAAAATAAATGAAAATATGTTATCCGTTTTACTTTTAGAAACGTTAAAAAAATCAAATCTGGACGGATAGATACTCGGACTTCAAAAACAATATGAGCGAAATTTTATAATGCTTACGGACATTTTCCTTCACAGCGCGTCTCTGCTGTATACGGTAGTTTTTCTTTGTGCTTTTAGAATCCATTTAGACAAACTATTAAAAAACACCTTATTCAACGTACCACAGATTTACGCGTTGATTTCCGATGCACATACCTTCGACACGAAAAAGTACGTAATATACAAAAAAATTAACACAATATGAAGTATATAAGATATAAAATTTCACATTTGTCGGTGCATATTTTGAATTAGACGTTTTTGAAATTAAAACTCATCTGGCCATCTGAGGTTAGTGTCTCACACGTGTAGTTTTTAGAAACTATTTTTACTACAATCAATCGAGTAAACCATGGGATATTCCAACAGGCACGTTTTATAATAGTGCGGACGATTTGGAATTATTTAATCACTGTCGGGAGATTTATAAAATGTACCGCAAAAGGAGTTAAACGATATATAAAGAAAACGCATAATCCATTAATGTTTTATTTTTAATTAAACTCGCGTGTAGTTGATCTATTTGTTTTGACTGCGTATCAATAATATATACCTACCACGAAAGCCGTTTTGATTTTTTTTCGTAAATAAATGAGAAGCCTCGAGAAATACTTGTTTACGCAAATTTATAATATCGAAAGTGCAATTTAAGTACTCGAATATTTAAGAGTAACGATTATATTAGTATTATAAAGTATAGAATAAAAATAAAAAACATAATTAAAAACTAAATCATACTCAATACAAATTACCAAGTAAAATATGTTTTTATTTTATTTGCAAAATAGTTCAGAAAACATTGCGTTGTTTTTCTGATTTTTTTCTATGCAGAAATGTATACTGCGCACACAACATAAACTTACCAATAACAATAATTACGCACACGCCAACGTTTTTGTCGAAACCGAATCGTTTTAATGAAATAACAGTTTCAGATTTAGCGCTTCGGAAACAATGATAATCGTTGATGAATGGTATCCTCAGCGTTTTTGAGCTGGTCAGTCATCGTATATACAACGGACATTATTCATAATGCACATTGTTCTCGCCCGCAGTAGCTAATAAAATCGAACGATTGTGTTACGAGTTGTCGTATAATTGTTACAGCTGTACAAAATAGGACCGGTGTCCAACAAAGAATTAAAGGAACAAATGGAGGAGGTGAACGCTTCACATGCTCTATAAATCACTCTCCATACACGGAGTCATGATACAGGTGAATGGGAAAACCCGTGACCCGGGGTACGATGCGACGCACCCAGTTGTATATATAGTATAAAAACATCAAAATAATGAATAATTCACAATACTATATTAATTATACGTAACTTGTATTTTGTGTGACTGTATAAAATTTACATAGTTTGATGAAAATATTTAATTTACATGTTTAATTTCAAAACTTCATTACGTATAATTACAATGAAAAAAATTCGTCATTAAAATTTTTATTCTCCTCGAAACACTGAGTAACGTTCCAAAACAAAAAAATACGAAAATTACGAAATTATGATGTAAATTAATTAAAATAAATAATTTAATTTGCCATAACCTGACATAGAATGTAACAATTCTGATTATTCTATGTATTTTGTGATCTCAAATGATTTTATATTTTTAATTGATACTATATTATGCAAGGAATATAGGAAATTTATTTTAAGCACTATAATCATTTCAGACAGGCTTTTTTTGTGATTCATGTTATAATAAGCTCATAAGTGATGACATTTTTTATAAAATAAAACGATAACATTAGCTAATATATAAAACCAAATCAAATTATCTTTCAAAAAAGTGCATGGGTATAAAGAAATATAATACCAATATAGATCTAACTTTCAACAATTTACAACAGGTACATCATAGTTGTTATTAAGTACTAGTCTTTCACTGAAACTAATGACGACATTTTGTTTGATCGAAGCGTTATGAATTCCTACGCATTTTTAATACATATTTACTTGAAAGTTAAAACACAATAACCGGCCCGGCGTCTATGAAAATAAATTGACAGCATGTACCCCTTGTCGTCGTCATTGGCATTGAACAAAATATGTTTTTTTACAATTATTATTACAACACTCGAGTCCTCGTCAAAACGATTTTTTTACGCGAGTAGAACACCGTTACTGCTGGTTGAATTAAATTTAGTTATTTTTTTATTCGTTTCACGAAAACCGTATAAGCCACACAGAGCGATACGAAACGCATATGATCAAAATTGACGATGACTTTGTGAGCAACGTGAAACGACCGTTCACGTCACGAATTCATTCTGATCTTCATGTGTATAGAACACTATCGACGACAGTACAAAATACCATGACATTTTACGATTAAACCCAACAGCTAACTTGACGACACTGTTTCGTCGGCACTTTAAATGTTTATAGGTACCTGTGCATAAAGCGATCGTGCACAATGTTTCTTCTCGATCGCTTCGACGGCCCCCGTAGTAATGACTATAATAAAAAACAATGACGACCAAACGATTTGAATCGATTTCCGGTTTATTATCTGCTTTTCGAGTTAAGATACCGTTCTCGCACGCGATAAACATTAATTATAACGAGACGGTGAGCGGCCCCAGTACTTATCGTCGAAGATTTAAAACGGAACAACAGCACCGTCACTTCAATGGCCGTTAGTATATAAATACGCCATCGGCGAAACACGTTCTTAATAATACTATTTATCGAAGCACACGTCGTTGAATACTCACCGGATGGTGCAGATAAACAGATACACGCGGTATACGGCTTACACTCGACGCACTCGATGTGTCAACAATACAACATCGGAGGCGGCGTGTGGCTTGTGAGCAGCGCGATTATCAGTGTCGAATGGAGGGGTAATGGCGGCCAGATGAATAAGTGGCACGAGAGGGCCTAAATCGCGGTCGGTCGGGTACTACGAGGAGATTTCAACGCGGACCACCAACTGCTTTGCGTACAATTCAAACGCGGTCGGGTTGAGGGTCGACTCAGAGCACGAGTGCGCGTCGATTTCGGTGTCCACTTTACTCTCTCAGAAGTAGTGGACAGCCGAGGACTTCTGGGTGGGTCAAGGCGAACGGGAGCCGAGGGCGATCGGATCCGGGGACGACCAACTGCGGACGCGGCGCAGAGGAACGTCGAGAGATATTTCGAGGAGAGAATACAGACACGATCGAGATCGAGAGTCGAGCAGTCAGAGGGGTAGCGCGACGGCGACGGGCACGATCGAGCTTTGCGTACGGTCCCGATGAAACTGATGTACCGCTGCCGGCGGAGCGGTAGTCGTCGGTGTCGGCGTCGGCGTCGGGCGACGGCAGAGCGACGCGACGAGCTTAACGAAATCTGCACGCGGTTTCGCGTGTCGCCACCGCCGCGGATTTTCGGACGGCCTATATGCGATAATAATATTGTTGTGTAAGGGACTGGGCCGTAATAACCTACCCCACTGCGAATTAAACACGCGTAAGTACCTGCGTGTCGCGTGAACGATGTATATAATATAATAATATCGTGTTTTATAACAATAATACTGATTACGGTCGTCTGTTTTTTCCCAAAAAAAAAAAAAATATTCAAAAAAATCAAACCGGCGTGATCATCGTATCCCGAAACCGTCAGAGAACGTCTATGGAGGCCAATTTCGAACAGATAAGACTTATTATGTAAGCTTAAATATTTTATTTTTTAATGACATTTTCTGAAAATATTTAACTTTTTGAAAAATATTGGCGATTCGATTTTTAATGTATTTTTCTTAACTTAATTAATTTTTGAGGTTGTGTGGTTAGTATAACCATTCGGTTGGTTTATATAGTACATTTTTAACAAGTAAAATGTCAAACAAAATACTTAAATTTAAAAAAAGGCAATAATAGTCTTATTACAATTATTTTTTTTTTTAATTTATTATATTTAATTAGGATTTATATGACTGTAAATATGAACTGTAAATATATGCGTATATGTTAAATAATAAGACATTTTTATTTATCTATTATCAGTTATAAATATTAGTGAATTATTGTATTGTGTTATAACTAAGTACAATGTAATTTGTAATAATTACTCATAAAAAAGTAGTTAGTGTAAAATTGTGGAACTAACTATAACAATAAAATATAACAAAAAAAAAAAAATCAATTAATATAGGAAAACGTCTGTACGCTCAACATTCATACTGAAGTAAAAATACAAAATGTTTTAATTATAGATAAAAATGGACATAAATTATTATTATCGAGATAAATTTATTTGTATTCTCCAAATAACTTCTAAATAACTTTGAAATTAGTAAATAGTAATACAAGTGCGCTGTTTTAATATATTTATGTAAGTTAAACAAACTATTATATTACTTATTATATTATATTAACTACTATATTACTGTGTAATATTAAGGGACTTAATTGATAAGGAATTATAGAATTATAAACTTTTCTAAAATGTTCACAAAAAAAAAAAAGTTTCAGAAAATGTACATACCTATAGGCAAGACTTTATCTGTAGACGAGGCTTCTATTTGATGTATATATTAATGTATTTAAATTTGTTTATGTGTGTGATTATAAAACACACTATAGGTTATCATTATACATATTACTGACATTTTTTACATAATAACTGTATGATCGATAAATTAAATAAACGTTTACCTGTGACGCAATATTTTTTTTTCATATTATGTTTCTGCACGTTCGTATGGAGGATTATTAATAATTTAATATTCCCACCGATTGGCACCACGAGATGTGGTGGCTGGTGACGTTGTCACTGAAGCTGTTGTGCTATTACTATGATATATTTTCGATATTTGATAAAGACGAGTGCGTCAATCACTCCACTTATCCGACCGATCTTCAATCAACAAAAGTAAATTTGTATTTCGTACAAATAATTATAATATAACATAATATTGTATTTAATGCAGACCTCGTAACGACAGTCGTTAAAAAAAGAGGACAAAACCATAGTCGTGTTGAAAATTTAATTGCGTTAAAAACTTTTTCATGATAATTTTCTTGCTGGACACAATTTTTAACCCCACGGTGAACGTATTATATTACTGTAGAAATAATTAATATCCAAACCACAGCGTAAGACTAATGTTTTTTTTTTGCACTATTAAAACTATTACTGCAAGTTTGAATATAAATCGTTAACTGTGGCGTAAAACTCATTAAGTATGACATGGTGAAATTTCTACTACAGTTAATGTTTTATTTGCGAAACGAAAACTGTAGAAAATCAGTTAAGCATTAAAATGTTCTGCAGTTATTTAATTACACGATTGTCACGCGGATAGCTGAAGATTAAAATAAGAATATAAAAAACTCCGTGACAATCATATATTATGTATTTGTGTTCAATACGAACATCATATTTTAAATAATATCATTATCTTGTACAGAATAAATAAAAATAAATTAAATGGGTAAGTGGGTACCACTCTCCTGTATAGTTGTAGATGTCGAATGGTCTACATTAATGGATGTATTATTGGATACTACAATTACTACGATTCTAAGCGGAGACAGTGTGTCTTGGTAATAATCTATGATATTTTATATTATATTATTATTAATATAATTAATAGTAGGTGGCTAGGTAAATACCTACCTATTAAAAATCGTAATTATCAGTGATTTATTAGTAATAGAACAAACTACTTATATGGAATTTAACAATACATTTTTAAGCCTGTAAATATAAATTTTCGTAATTTTGACAAATTTTGTCACAGTTTGAATTTTAAATGTTTATTAAAAAAAATCGTGTTATGTATGTTTAATATTTTTCAAATATCTAGCTAAAATTACAACATTTTATGAAGTATCTTGAATAACATTTTAAGCTTTAACCAAAAAAAAATAAATTTTTTATCGACATTTATAGAAAAAAAATACTAAATTACATCGAAAGCGATATAAGCCAGACCATCTTCGCTTATATCGTTTTTAACTTTTAGTTGACCAAAGTTGACAATTAATAATTTTATTAATAATATTATAATTTAACTAATTGCTGTATTTTTTTTTAGTTGTTTAATTAAAATCTATAAGGATTAGTGAAACTTTGAACTTTTCCAACTCAAACTAGTGGCCATCCTTCAATTAAATGAATAAATACTGCCTATATTTTATAAACGTGTGGCTCCAATTAAAATTGTTTTATTACCATCTACTACAGTCTACACGTCGAGTTAAATTTTATTAAATATTTTGTAATTTAATTCATATTATCAATCAACGGATGGTTCACACCAGCTAACGAGACTATTTCTAGTAATGTTTAATTTAAAATTTAAACATTTACCTTGTTATCTAAAATACACATTTATAATATTATGTGAAAACGATTAATTCTAAATAACGTCGATAACGGTCGTCTATAAGCGTGTGGAATCCTTTTGTCGGCTAGTCCTACCAGAAATACCTGTGAATAATAATATATAATATATGAGTGCCATGATATGAGTCTATCCTTGACGCAATGCCCTCGGGTCGTAATTCTCGATAAATGGGTTGCGATTTTTTTTTTTTTTTTGGACCTGAAATGATGATGGTCGCAATTATACGCACGAACAATATACGTTTCGTTGGAACATTGTCACAGTATTATGATTATAATATTATTATGATAAATACGCGATCGCGGACGATGACAATAAACGATGTGTCCAAAACCCAAATGCACAACGGTCGTAAAGAAAATGAGCAGCAGCGATTTTACGAATGTACCGTCCCCGTGACGGAAAATACTGCTGTCATCTGATCACAAGAATGCCGGTTAAACCTTGGTCACAGTCCACTGAATTTATACCGTGGTAAATTAGGTAAACTTTGCACTACCTTCCTTATAAATTGAGTTACAAGGGAGAGGGTAACCATAATGTGTTCCGTTGGTCACACTTCTAAAATAAATACGATGGTTACGGGCCGTTATTTCAACATCCTCCACACCATCAAGTTCTCAATGGTTTTAATTAAACCCATTTTTGAGTCAGTGTTTTAGAGTGCATAATGTTCTAACCAATGAGTCTTAATGCATTCCTAAATTTTTAAGCATTCTTCATGAAAATTACAAGTCCAGAACTGCGTATTACCTACACATATGTTTTATTCACAGGTTCTTTGTACTAGGACGTATTTAATATGTCCAGTCTCGATGAATTCTTAAAAATTAAAAAATCAAAATTGAATAAATACACAATTTAATATAAAAATAGGTTGAGTGTATTTAAAATATCTCTCTTAATATTAAACATATTTTACACTGGGACTAAAAAGTATTAAAATGAGTTATATGTGGGAAAGCGATTGCTCTGGCTAGAACTTTTTATATGAACACAGCATATTTGCATTTTTAATTTTATGTAATAAATATTATGATATTGTTGGAAAACTTTTTTTTTATTAATCTCGTTATTTTATGCACCAATCATGGACAACGAAAAGAAAACCACTGTGTCCTTACAAGTATGTGATTATACTCTTCTTAATTCTTTCAATCCCAAATTATTTTATTTATTACAAAATAATGGATGATTACATATTTATATTATCAAATGAATAGTGTGTGTAAGTAAATAGTGTACTTTGGTATTATAATATACAAAATCAAAGTATATTGCTAGTTGAAGTAAAGTAGAGGTATTTTCTAATATATATAATGACTTGTGGATAATCCAAAAAAGGCAACGTGATAATACTTTGTTCCTTAACTTTGAAAATACTTACGTTTTACAGTTTAAAATTCTAATCAATCAAAAGTAACAAGTCTATAAACACACGATGATGTGTCAACATCAAGTTATATGTATATATATATATATATATATATATATTACCACTGTACCATACCTTGCAATTTAAACTGTTTTCAGAATTTTCTGTTTAGTCACAAAATCACAAAATTTAATTGTTTGCCATATATTTTTGCTTTCGCTATTTATTTTGAATCGATAAAACATCATATTTGTTAATTTCTGGTGTACTCTTGAAATATTTTGTAAACAACTAATTTCAGTTTTTTTGAAATCTGTTATTATAGTACATTTTGGTGGAATATCATATCCAAAGTCGTCCCAAATCTAGACGTAGTTTTTGAATGATCCTTTTTAATAATCTTATTGTTTACTGGTCTATGACATATACACAATGGTATAATCCTAGATTTATTTCTTCATATTGAAGCAAATATGTTATTCAGTAAGATATAGTATAAAAATAAATTTGTCATAGTTTTAAATGTCTTTAACCCAATAGTATTGACATTAACAAGTTTTGCTATTTCATTTTAGCATAAAAAATATATATTCTATTATATTTAATTGTACTTTTTTGTATAACGAATGTTTAACCATTTATATACTTTTGTAAACTAAGAGGAATATCTAGTTGTGAAACACTAGTTAATTTAGGTGGTAATAATTATCATTATTAGTTTATTCTACAACGTTAAATAATTGTTTACTTGGCTTCAATAAATGGTATGTATGACTGAGAATTCGCGAGAATGTGACTCGTTGTTTTCTGTATTAACAATATATTTCATATTTTTTCCACCTACAATCGGCATGATTATTACGAATATAGGAATAATTTTTGACAATATGATTACTATCAACAAAAAATGTTATTTATCACCATTTCATTAAACTATTCGTTAATATTATTACTGTGTCCCTTAGAATGCTTTATTTATTCATATTCCTAGTGATATTAATTACTTTTATGTTATTATTTTTTATCATAACAAAATAATTGTCTTTTAATCATTTTTCTCACAAATATACTGAATCAGTAATCTTAATATGTATATCTGTAGGTAATCGAATATTGATGATACCACTATAGAGTAGCTTATTATTTTGGATGTTATTCGATTCCGCCAACATTATATTGACTGTTTCCACCACAGTTCTTTTTCGTTTAAAATAAAAATGGTACGGTTTCCGTTTCTCAAAAAAAAAAACGTTGAAAACCAAGGGTTTTAATTCTAAGTAATGCATAACATAATTTAGTAATACAAAATATAATAGCAATAGAATTTGTAAATATTCGTGAAGACCATACAAAAATATATATAGCGGTTAACGATAATTTAAAATATTTAATCATAATGGATATGCACTTTCATAAGAACGATAAATTATTATTGCATTATTTGACTTCATTATTATTGTTATATTATAATAGATATGTGGGCATGTAATGGATATATGATTAGAACATTTCCTTATTTTAGTATAGGTAAATAAAAGATTGTTACATTTGTACATGATTCCCAAATAATAGTCAGTGGAAACGGTTTTTTCACAAAAATACATTTTGGTAGAAACGTAAATTGTATCTTTTTTGTTTTTTACGAAAAAATAAACATGCCTATTATTATATTTAGAGAATCTTTTGCAGTATAATATAACCCGGACCTGTGGTAAAATCATTTGTAAAATATAACACTGCAGATCAGTTACAACTCTTAATCACACATTATTTTCAAGGTAGATGAAAATGACATTAACTGGTTCTTTTAAATTTACTGTTGGCTTTTTGTCATGTTATCCTAATGATCTTTTCGGCTTAGGTACTTTCAGCCATTTGATTGTTGGTCGTTTGGATTCGGCTTAACGTCCGTATCCCGTACATTTAAAATTGCCACGGATAATGATCAATGGTACAATAAAATTTCAACCAAAAGTAATAACTGTATATTATTTTCTTTTTAACATCATTCTGCATAATGTATATTTATTTTATAATTAATAAATATTAAATATTTTATAGCAAAAGAAAATTTATAATTATTTCAAAACTTTACGTCACCCTCTTTGGATCACAGTCCACAACATTTGAACTAAACAATAGATATCTAATACCAATGTACCAACATTTGTTAAAAATACTAAAACAATTCACATACTTATATAAAAGTTAAAAAATCTATAAACAATTACTATATACCATAGTTACACAAGATTCTTAAAAAAAAAAAATTACAACTTTGCTACAGGAGAACAAAATATAGATGAAAAAAAAAATGATAGCAGTCATTCATTTGTAGGGGTTCATAAATAAATTTCAATATTTTTACAATATTTTTATTAAAGAACATAATATAACAATCACTACGGCTGAGCGGCACGTACACAATGTTGTGGCGTCACGTCAGCTCATACAACTAACTAGGCAATTTTAATAATAGTAATAAGATAATAAAATAATAATAATAATAATAATAATAATAATAATAATAGTAATAGTAATAGTTGCGCTGCTGTTGATAACAAAATAAAAGTAATAATAATAATAATGATATAATATTACTACAACTCGGCCATACCTGGCATTAAGTGGACCCCACTTTAAAATACAAAGGTATATATAAAAAAAAATAAAAATATGATTAATACTAACTAATAGTGACAATATTCATTAACTTTTGTAAATTATACATGGTACACTTAACTTAAACAATATTAAATAATCAGTACAAATGTAATAATTATAACAAAAATAATTGAAAGAAAGAAAAAAATATATTTTAGATAAAATAAAATATGAGAGAAAAAAAGTGATTTGGGTAGAAGTTTTTTTTTTTTTTTTTGAATAATTAATCACATTATTTATTGGATTCAGGGTTTTATGTATTTACTTTCAAAAACTGAAGTAAATGATAGTTGGGTGACTTGAAATCCTTGTATGTCTTTTACTACATACCTATCATTTGGCAAAACTACTTTAATTTCATAAGGCCCTTTAAACTTTGGTATGTGTTTTTTATTTAAACCAGGAGTAGTGTCAATATTTTTAACCATAACATGATCTCCTACAAATTATTTTTTAGCAACACAACACTTATTCTTACATACATTTTGTTTTTAACTTGAGCATCTTTATTGTTATCATACGCAGTCTGTCTTATTTCATCAAAATTTCTATTACTACTTTCATCTACTAAATTGTTAGTCTCTAATATTTTACGCAGATAATCTTGTGTTTCTCCATACTGGACAATTCCAAATAATAACATACTTGGGTGTTTTTAATAGACCTATTGTATGTATTATTTATGGTAAGTTGGACCTGGTACAGAGACTCATTCCAATTTTTGCCTTTTTCATGCATCAATTTAGATATCATTTTCTTAATAGTTCTATTATATCTTTCAATTTGTCCGTTAAATTAAGGGGAACCTACAGCTATTAGTACATGTTGAATGCAATGTGTTTTACAAAAGTTTTTAAAATAATCAGATGTAAAGCTTGTTCCTCGCTCAAAAATTATTCTAATGGATTTGCTATAATAAGAAAAGTATTCAATGAGTTTAGAGCATATCTCTATAAACTTAACTGATCTGACTGGATATAATGAAAGAAATTTACTAAAGGTATTAATGATTATAAATATGTGACGGTATTTACCTTTGGTTAAGTTTAGAGGACCGCAATGATCTATATGTATAGTGTGGAACGGTACATTGTTTTATCAATCAATTTAAGTAAACCATCAGACTTTCCAGTTTTAAAAGAAAATACTGTACATTTAAGACAGTTATCAATATAGAGTTTGATAAAATCTGACATATTTTGAAACCAATAAACTTGCATAATGAATTCAATAGTACGATTTATACCAATGTGTATCATGTCGTCGTGGCATAACCTAATCATATAGTTACACATTTCAGCTGGTACACAGAATAATAGACGCCCTTTGCATTTTCTATAAACCAGTCCATTTTTGAGTTCAAATTGCTTATGTTCAGATGTTTCTAATAATTTAATAATTTCTTTAATATCATGATCACTACATTGTCTAATAAAAAGTGTTCGATTAAAAGTACAACCTTCTAGAATTAATAAATGATTTCTACTTAAGGCATCAACATGCTGCATACGTGTACCAGATCTATGTTCAATTTGGTAGTCATACTCTTGTAAAATTAACGCCCACCTAGCTATCCTTGGGTTAATGTCTTTCTTAGTAAGAGTCATAGCTACACTATTGCAATCTGTAATAATTTTAAACTTGATTACTTGTAAGTAAATATGAAATCTTTTGACAATATATTATTGCTAACATTTCTAATTAGTAACTATGATAACGTGATTAGACTTCAGTAGTATGGTGACTATAAAAAAATATAGCATGAAGTCTACCATCCCCTTGTCTTTACAATAATATAGAACCGAATCCATGGCTACATGCGTCGCAAAGTAGTTTCAGCATTAAGATTATAAAAACAGAGTAATGGATGTTCACTGAGTTTTGATTTAATTGTTTCAAATGCATGTATTTGATCCTCCCCAAAGTGAAATTGAATGTTATCTTTCAATAATTAGTTCAATGGTTTAGGTATTAATGCAAAATTAGGAATAAAACGTCTAAAATAAGAAGCTAGTCCTATAAAACTTTTAAGTCATTAGTACTATTTGCACAGGATAATCTTAAACAATTACTACATTTTTTAGGTTAGGTTGAATACCTGATGCATCAACAAGATGTCCTAAATAAATAATTTTGGTTTTTAGAAATTTACATTTATCCAATCTCAATTATAATTCATGTCTATTCATTAATTTAAACACATAACTTAAAGTTTCCAACTGAACTTCCAATGTTTTAGTTGCAATAACCATATCATCAAAGTATACTATGACTTTACCTTCTCGAATGAGTTCACTTAAGATATTATTTACATATCTTTGAAATTTTCCTGGCCCATTGCACAGTCTAAATGGCATTCCACAATATTCAAATTGGCTCAATGGGGAAATAAAAGAAGTATACTTTCTAGGTGATTCAGCTACAATAATGTGATGAAATTCGTCCCTAAGATCAATACTAGAGAAATACTTATTTCCTCTCAATGAATCAAGATGGTCATCAATGAAAAGAATTGGGTATATATCTTTACAAGTGTGCTTATTTGATTCTCTATAATCAATGCATAATTTCAATTTACCATTTTTCTTTTTAACAAGCATTACTGGGATACTTTACTCGGAGTTACTTGGTCTAATTATTTTTTTCTCTAACAATTGATCTATTATCTTTTGCAATTCATTCTTCTCAAAATATGATAAACATTTAGGTTGAAAATAAAACACATCATTACTTTTTAGTTTTATCTCTAGTGGGTCATTAACTATTGGTTCAAGTCCTTTTTGATAATCATTATTCAAATAATAATTATTATACAAATTATACAATACGATTTTAATATGTTCAGATACAGACAGATCTAAATTAAGGTCAATTTCATTTCATTTAATGTCTAAATAACTTAAATTTAAAATCTCATCAAATGGTATTACATCACTGTTTCAAATCAATTTCAAATTTTTCTAAAAAAAAAAAAAATAGATTCACAATTTGAATAATTTGAATTTTTGCAAAAAAAAAAAAAATAAATAAAAGAATTAAGAAAAAAATAAAAGTTATTTAATTTGTTAGGTTTTTCTATTACAACCTATATATACTTTGTAGATCCTTATAATCATTCTAATTTTATTAAAGCATAATATAGGAGATTTTTCACAATTGAATATATTATGAGAGTTTTTTAGTGAAAGAAAATCGGTTTGCTATTTATAACTAAGTAACTAGGTATAATTTTGAAATTAGATTTTTACAATTCAAAATGTTCAACAAAAAAAATCTGACCCGGTATTTGAAATAAAAGTAATATTTCAAATGTGTTATTAGTGTAGGCCGATAAAAGCGTTGATTGAATCTATTTTCATATTATTCAATAATTTTGTAAATAATTACTTAGTTCTATATTATTATATCAAAAAATGGACATTTACCTGATAATATGTGTAATAATTTGTCGAGAATATTTTTTGTTCGAATGAACTGTTCGATTATACTCCGTTAGTTTATTGAAGTTAAATAGTGGACATTATATTATGTTTTTTTAGTCATATTCACCTACACAAAATTGCAGCTGAATAATAAATATATAATAGTATATAATACGATAAATAATTTTAAAATCTGTATTTACCGACCTGGTAATGGAAACCATAACTATTGTTTTTACTAACTGAGTCTGTAATTGAATAGTTTAATTTTTTTTTTTTTATAAATGAAATTAAATCATCAACTGTTCATACTATTACATCGTAGACAACGATTTAACCGTTAAAATAATTTAAATTGTAACAGATAAAACTAACGGTTTGTAATAACAGTATCACAGATGGTCCCACGAATTCTTAATAATCACTTAATACACACAAATCCTTTTAATAGATTTAAACGCTTAGTTTATAGCGTGGGTTGTACAACTCTGCACGTGGTCTGGTAGAAATCTCTCTCTTTATTTACTTATATATATATATATATATATATTATAAAAATGCAAATGTTCACTCACTGACTAAACATGAAATCTCAAAAATGACATAATGTCTCATAAATTGACATATGAAACTACAATTTGGTAACTAGGTATGTAGTTTATTGGCAAGGGGCGTTTGATAAAAACAGATTTACGATAACGCCTTGCTCGTGTGCAGTTTTGAATAAAAATGTAGTTATTTATACACATAAAAATAACGTAAGTATGTAACTGTCTACGGTAACTATTTATTATTTTTGTTACAATAACAACCATTTGAGTGGTTTTTATAATTGTATTAAATAAAGTAGTTGACGTATAATTTTTAAAATGGGCGAAAAAATTATAACTGACGTCGACGAGGGGTGACAAATCCAATGCAGAGTGATAGAAATATCTGGTGACGGGGCGTGTTTATTTTCATATCCATCCTATTTGGTTAATAGCAACATCATTTCAATGGCTGCCTAAATTCGAGATGATATTGTAAGTCACGTGATTTACGAGTGGCACAGATTACTGTGCTTCACAATGAACAGGTCTCTGGCTCTTCGTGTTACGAGACGTCTGTATCTCGCTGATACGGAGAAGGTACAAACTTATGGAAAAACTAGCGACCTTATGGGAACGGAGGAAATATTTCCATTTCAGTTTCAACTGTTTCAAGGTAGTATACATATTGTGACTTTCGGGGAGCTACTAAAAGGTATAAAAATAATGCGTTTTAATGTAAGTCTAATTGTATGTTCATATAATCATATTTATATAAAATATTTCATCTTTTTCGAGGACTACGGCGGGAGGTACAGCTAATACGGGTACTTATCGAGTTTTTACGCGTACACAAAGGACACAAAAGACACATTAATACACTAAATATGTGTATAATACACATACACGTGTCATACTCAGATAAGCTATAGAGTGAAATAATACAATATTTACGCATCATTCTAATAGCATTATAATATTACCCGATAATAATTATTCCTGTGTTTAAACACACACACACACCTCATTTTGTTACAAATTTTACAGTAAAATCATTTTCGTCGTACGACGCCTGAACACATGTGCTCGTATGCTATACCGCGAACAGTTATCATATTAAACAAGCTGTTGTGAACTCCTGTCTGAATGTTAAATAATATGATACCACCAATGACAATAATTAGGAATTATTGAAAATTGCTAGTCTATGAGTATAGCTCCTGTGATAAGTACCCATTGTTAACATGCTCTTTACTAAGCATTAGTTACTGTGCATTGGCCATTAGACCTGAATGATATAAACTTGAAAACATAATATTGTTTATAATTAAAGAGCGGATTTTTAGATTCTTAAAAGTTTAAAATATGATGTTAATATGTTCTAAAAAATCCTAAAATATTCTCTAAATATTCCTTAAACTTGTAAATATGCAGATAATATCATTTTTTTTTAAATAGTTCAATAAATACAATAAATAATTAATATGTATCATTCCTTTAGTAACAGATAAATTATTTAAATATAAAATTAAAAACACATTTATTATTAAAAAATCATTCTCATCACGTTATCAGTTATGAAACATGATAATCTATGGTATAATCACGGATTGAGAGTAACAGAATGTCCAAAATTATCAATTTGATTACAAACAACTGAATAATTGATTGATTTTTAATTGTTATCATTCTTAAATCAAATTATTTTTTTTCCTAGAAAAAAATGTAGCTAGAAAAAATTACAACTCGAGAAATTAACAAAATATATGATTTGATAACAATAATAAAATATATTCTAAAATATAAAAAAAGGCTAAATTTTTTCTAATGTCCAAAATATGCTTTAATATACAAAATAATTTTTTTTCCTGCGAATTCTGTGATGGATAAATTGTTCACATTTTTCTTCCTCGTAAAATTGCATAGAGTCAATAAAAATATGTAAAAACCTAAAGATCAGCTCTCTATTTATAATGTAATATACTAGAGGATATTTGAACGCCTGTAATTAATTAACTATTAACAACGGTGGTATATAATATGCGATACGATTCGGAGTTTAAACAATATAGACCAGTTTTTGTTGATGTTCGATTTGACTAACATCCATATGTGACAGTGGTTCTCAATCATTTTGTGTTCACGGCACATTTTGACAGATATTTTCAGTAATATAGTATATATAATATTAATATATATATATTTATAATAATAATACAATACGCGTGTACCAAGGCTATCATGACACACTAGTATTCCATGGAACACCTGTTGAGAACCGCCGATCTATGATATAAGGTGCACTGGTGACAATCTTATTTTGTACACAAAAATATAAGCTTCGAGAATAATGATCTTGTCCTATAAAATTAACCAAATTTGATAATATATTTCTTAACTAATAGATAATAATATTCTACATGCTACATTTAACTTTGTTTTTCAATATTTTAATCTCAAGCTTAATGATAATAGGCTTTTAAAAATAAGACCATTTTAAGTATTTTTTACAAATTATTTTACCATTGTTTGAAATAAAATTAGAAATTATAGTACAATGCGGCCCTTGTAAAAAAATCTTCTTTTTTTAGATAAAAATAAACTATCAAAATTTGATAATTCTACAAGACCTGAGAGGTTTTTCTTTTAAGTCATTTTTGTTGATATATTATACCGTATTAACGCACCCCAAAACAGATATTGGGCCATAGATTAGAAAAAAAGTATTAAGATTTGCTTAAATATAAAATACAATTGCGGAAAATTTGAAAAATCGGCATATAAAAATGGACACCTTAAAAAAAAATAATTAAAAACTAAACATCAAACTCATTTTCCTCGTCCGCATTTGATAGAAAAATAGCAAAATATGTCGTATTGTTGTAATATCAAAAAAAAGCATACTATACTAGAGATTACAGAAATGTGAATTCACAGTATAAATGCAACTACCTAATAGCCAATAACTAAGCATATCCGTCTTAGAAATAAACCTATCATAGTTATAAAATATAAATATATGAGACACAGTTATTCTGGAAAAAAAGGAAAAAAAATTGTGGTAAATTGATATATATATATATATATATATATATATATATTGTCTATGAACATTACCGCACGATATCCCGACTGGATCAACAAAAAACCAAAAATTACGATTTTCGATGTGACCAATTAAATATGACTGTTGGCGTTTCGCAATGAAGAAATTGCATACGACTTTCTGCAAACATACCACAATGTAATACTAGCATCGAAACAGAGTATAGAACATCGCGCGTTACAATTACAACACATAAAATTATTCACAATACATAGGTCGCATTGAACAGCAGCGTGTATATAACCGAATCGAATATTTATTGTGGGAAACATTATGGTTTCAACAGCAGTCGAAACGAAATATTTACTCACTACAATGAGAAAAGACAATAACCAACACACATTGTGAAATCAAAACGGGGTTAACATTAGTCCACCGCAGCTACACGGAGGTGTCCGATGTCATGGCTGTGAAACTATAGATCACAAGCACATATTAAACAGTGGTGAAGTTATAGATGTTGAACCCACCTTCCCCCCACCCACAATTGACAAACTAAAAATCTTATGAGGCTTTTTTGTTTCACATAAATATCATTACAACAATAAATATCGGATTTTCGTGCAGTTTTGCATTATTCAATTCTGTGTTCCAGTGATAGAGAAACATTCCAATCGATGAGAATTATATTAAGTTCAACAAGGTTTTATTTTGCACGAAATTGCATGTTTCGTGGTTTTTGAATTGAAATGCACATTTTTAATTTATTTTTATCAAAATACACGTTATAGTATAACCACAAGTATTATAAGTATTGTTTGAAATAATATGTGTTTTTCGTTTCTTTATAATATTTTCGCTAAACATAGAACTTAACAATAAAAGTAATATAAAGTAATAAAGATATAAAATACGTGACAACCATAAAGTGTGTTACCCTGGCAAAACAACTTAAAATTTTTTTTTCAAAATTTGCTCCATGCATTAGTAACCAATTCGTAACCATTCCTCACCACAAATTTGGAATTCGTAACCTGAAACCATTACTGCAAAAACCGTTTTTCAGAAACAGGTGCTGGCGTAACGTTACACCAGCACCCGCATCTCGAAATAATCTACTTAGAAATTTCAAATCTGTTCTAGGGTTAGGAACCAATTCGTAACCACAAATTTGGAATTATTTTTATACTTATCTAAAAATATTTCAAATAAATAAAATCATAAATTTCCGTCGTAATAAAAAAAATTACATTCGTCATTTTGCTTTAAATTACAAATATAATTGTAGACATGATTTTATTTTTCCTTAGATAGGAAACTGAGTTTTTTTTTTCATATGATGCTATAGAATAACCTAACTTTTGATATAACGTATAACATTAATCATATAAAAAAATCCTATATATTTATTTTATGTAAAATAAAAATTATAAGATAAAAATTTTTTTTTACATTTAAAGTTTTTTATTTTATTTTTATATTATAATATGTATTGTAACTAGTAAAATAACCTAATTTTGAACGTGTATTTTTATTTTAATAATTATTATTAAAATGTAATTTTTGATTACTATTTTACATACGCATATTATTGAAACTATTATCGCCGTTGTAATCATTTAGAACATCATCAACTTGTTGACTTATATAATTTATAAAACTTTCATTTAAATTATCAGATGCTGATAGAATATTTTAAAATTCATAAAGAGTTAAAAAATCTTTCTGAAACTGCTTCAATTAGTTTTATTTTATATTTCGAAGACTGTGATTCAATACTTGATTCAACATTATCTATAATTGTTTCATTGGAAGCAACAACAAATATTAATAGTAATAATGTTGGATATCTTAATCATGGATATTACATTGAAATTTTATTATCAAACATATAGCTCGGAGATATATTTCTTTAACTCTACTAGAAACTGTTTTAAATGGCGACCATATTGTTACATTTTTCACAAAATAAGAAACATCAAATCTAATAAAAAAATTCGGTGGGTGACAAAATACTTTGACCAGACTTGTATTCAAAGTGGAGTAATGAACAAATATTAATATAGTTATCAATTAGCTGATAACAGGGATCGAGACTTATCACAACAAGTCTTCTAAGAGGACAGAATACCTCATTTTGAGAGCCAATAGTTAATAGGAATGTTATTATGATTTGCAGAAATCATACTACAAACTATAAATGTGTGATTTCTATCTCATCATAAACCACGGCTTGATAAAGGTATAATGTTGAGTATTTAACACCTAAACATGAGCACATTTATCGAATGGAACATTAACGACTTCTATAAACGTACAAAATACTTACATAAATATGAACCGTATTATCCACAATTTTCTACCAACAATTATTTGCATTGTTCAATACTTAATTATTTCAAAATACTGAGACTTGATAACAAAAAAAATGTTAAGTTCTTTAAGCATATTCTTAACACATGTGCACCTGAATTGCCAAATCATAGTACCTGTGGCCCTTTCTAAAAACGTTTAACA